>WBMZ01007651.1:287978-315957 GCA_013400975.1 Atrichornis clamosus
TATATATATATAATTGTATTAATTTATTTATAAATTGTGCCTGGGCAAAAGCTCTGCTTGCAAATTTGTCCCCATTTCTCAACACCTGGGCAATTAAAATTAAAGCAGAGGTTCACTTTACAGCAGTATAGCCCTGGGGCCCCTCATTTTTTAAAAAGTTTGCTCTGTAAAGCCTGAAACACACAGCGCTCTGAGGGTTTTTTCCCATTATCATTTTTCAAAGCTTGGCTCTGGGTTTGGTTTGGAGGGGTTTATTTGTCTTTAATTTCTATGCTAAAGTGCTGAGAGGTACAATAAGAATAGGTGCACGCTGTTAATATTGCGACTTCTCTGTGGATTTATTTGAAAAACAGTAGAAAGGCTAAAATGAGTAAAGACTGTAGTTTTCCTCTTCATTAAACTTCTCCTCATCCATGCATAAACACCTAATTCTCCACTGAGCTTCCCAGAGTATTAAAGTCATTTGAGGAAAAATGCAGACAGCATCTTACTTACATTTAGTTTCACAAAAACACAGTTACAGCCCTGCAGCAGGACGGCAGCAGCAACAGGCACTGCCACCACCTTGCTTGGAAAGGAAGGTTATCCAGCTGCCAGTTAGGCTGGAAGTGTTCCAGCAGAGAAGACAGGACAACAGATGACCTTCTCCCAAGCAATTCAACTACAAACTCATAGAAGAGTTTGGGTTGGAAGGGACCTTAAAGCGCATCTTGTTCCACCCCCTGCTATGGGCAGGGCCACCTTCCACTTGACCAGGTTGCTCCAGGCCCCATCCAACCTGGCCTTGGACACTTCCAGGGATGGGGCAGCCACAGCTTCTTTGGGCAACCTCTTCCAGTGACCCTTGTCCTGTCACTCCATGCCCTTGTCCAGTCTCTCTGCAGCTCTCTTGGAGCCCCTTGAGGTGCTGGAAGGGGCTCTCATGTCCCCTGGAGCCTTCTCTTCTCCAGGCTGAACAGTCCCAGACTTGCCCCTTGTCCTTGGACTTGCTCCACAAACCTTGCACTCCCTCCAAGAAAAAGCAGCAGGGCAAGGAAATTAATGAACCCTTGCTAGGACAGCACACACAGTCCTTTTGTATAGCAGCTTCTGAATACTGAGCTCACAGGAGAAGCTGGAGGAGGCACAGAACACTCCAGTGAGTACAAGGACACGGCACTGAGCCAAGGCACTGGGACAGAAATGTACACACAGCACTGAGGCTCTGCAGAGTTCATTCATGAACCTCTCCTATGAGACATCCTGCTGCAGGAGGGCTGGCTCCAAAAAACAAATTGTTTTATGGCTGCCAGTGCAGAAGTATAAGCTTCAGTTAATTTTTTTTAACTTCTACAGACCTGCTGTCAAGTCTTCCTCTTGCAGATGAACAGCAAAATCACAGCAATTATAAAGTTGTTTTAAAGTTGTAGCTCGCTTTGGAATGCACACGCTACTTTGATTCTGATAACCATGGTAATCACAACTTTCTGCACTTAAGATGTATCCCTGGATTTAACATTATATCTAGAAAAATACAGCAATAGCTTAGAATTAGATTTAATCCATCAGCCCTTCAGTTCAAGGTTGGCTGAACAAAATCATGAACGTGTGGTTATGGAAAAAACAATGCACTGAATGATTATGGATTGAAACCTGAAAAAAATAGTACTTTCAATAAAATATTACTTCTTAAAATTGATCAGTTGCATTGATTATACAATCTCATAACATTTTTTCCTACTTAAATATTAAAAATCACATTAAAAAGTTGAGGCATTAGTTATAGATTTTGATTGCTTTGTTCTAAAGTCAGCAGCAGTTGCTCTGTTAAGCTTCTTCAGCCTAAGGAGACATTCACCCATTTGACTTTCACCACACCATTTGCACAGAAAATAACAACTGCCACAGAAACAACTCTACAAAAATATGCTCTAAGAAATATTACATTTGAGAATTTTGTATTTTATGTGACAGCTGGAGCACAGCAGTGTTTTGAATGGAAGCAACAGCCAGTGCCTTTATCCAGATATTCTGCTCATGGATCCCAGCCTTTACTCAGATAAAAGGATTCCTGTGATTACGTTAAGCACGGACCATCATTAAGACAAACCAGTAAAAGCCAATTAATGCCACAACATATCATACATGGTTTATATACAACATTTCTTTGATGGCTACACACAAACCTAAGCTGTTAGTTCTAGCAATTAGCAGTTTTCATGCCTTGTTAAGGTAATGGCACTAATCCAGAGGGAGAAGGGTAATTCGTGAAGAAAGATCCCAACATGGCCATCAGCAATCCAGCCAACAAACTGCAGCTTTTCTAAAAAACCCATCGTAGCAGTGCACAATCCAGGGACACTTTTTCAGGTAAAATTTTAGTCTCAACCATCATATTTAACATAATGAGGCCATCTTCACCATCTCACACCGCCTCCAGCTTCCAGTAACCACATGAACTACTCAAGCTTTGCTGTTACAGTTCATATCATGCCAGTATCTTGCTAAAATTACACCTCTCTAAGTCTGAGTGGCCCGTTTATCTGAATTTAATAATTTCATTGCAGTTTCTGTCACCTGAGATTTGCTGTTGTTTTAGACCAAAAGTTAAAGCAGTGAAAATCCAACAGTCTCCGGCTTGCACTTGGATCTGTATTTAAATAATGGGAGATCAAGTTAGAATCACAAAATGGTTGGGTTGGAAAAGACCTTAAAGACCACCTCATTCCAACCCCTTGCCATGAGCTGGGATACCTTCAATCAGATCAGGTTGCTCCAAGCCCCATCCAGCCTGGTCTTCAACACTTTCAGGGCATCCACAGCTTCTCTAGGAAACCTGTGCCAGTGCCTCATCACCGTCACAGGAAAGAATTTCTTCCCAATATCCCATCTAACCCTGCCCTCTGTCAGTGTGAAGCCATTTCCCCTTGTCCTATCACTGCACGCCCTTGTCCAAAGTCCCTCTCCAGCTCCCTCGGAGCCCCTTCAGGTACTGGAAGGAGCTCTCAGGTCTTCCCAGAGCCTGAGGATCAGCCATTAACCTTCTTCCCAACAGTTCAGCACTGTCTCAGCACAGCTACCACATCAGAAGTTAACAGTCATGGTATCTTTGCTAAAGGTTAATCACATCAATTCCTTTTTTCTAAAGGAGAGATAAAGATCTGTTGGACTGCTCATTGCACCTCTCTCAAAACGGAGGGAAGATTGCTGAGAAAAAACTTCAGTTAATCACCTGGAGGAATGAAAAAGAAGGGAATTTTACATTATTAATGAAAATCCAGGCAATTAGATAAGTAATAGCTTCCTTCCATTGCATAATACACTTACAGTTGCTTATAAGGCTTCCTGACGGACCACATTTCAAGCCAAATTAAAGCAGCTTTCCCAGTTATAAGTCTTGTCTTATGCACTCGGGAGCTGCAGGGTTCATCCGTGACTGTCATTAAAACTGAACCAGAGTGGTTTATTTCATCCTGCAACTTTTTAATGTTCTGGCAGATTATGAAGGTTATCCTTTTCACATATATTTTACATCAAAAACATGAGAGAGACACACCTCACCACAGCTCCCTACTCAAAATACTCAACTGAATCACCGAATATTAATCCAACTCCTAGATCTGAATGAAGCCAAGAAGAGTTGATCTGAATGCAGGCATCCCTCATCCTAAGTAAATCTCCACCCCCCTCCTACCAGCTACAGACTCTCTGGTGAATTACCAGAAATTCCACTGGGAACATGAAAAAATTATTGAAGAACTTCAATCAAGCCCAGAATATTTCATTAAGCTGTCTCAGTTGCAATTAGAGTTTTCAGATAAGGAAGTATTTTGCATAAGGATGTTGGAAAAAGTTTTAGACATTCAAAGGATGGAATCTGTCCCTATGGGTGTACATATACAATTCAGAAACAGGGAGGAAGGATTCATGTGTTGTAAAGTCAGAGGAAGAACTGCAACTCACTCTGCAGTACGAACTATCTGCACAAAGTGACGGATCTCTCAATACAGCATTATGAAAATAAATATGGATCTTGCGTAACCTTTCCCACTCAGCGGACTTCAGTTTCCCATATCAGGAATGAGCATAATAAGTTTCAGTTCACTGTGTTAAACATTTCCCTTTCTATCTTGGACACAACAGTCTTCACTGGCTATTCTCAGGTCTGTGCCATGCGACCCATAAAACCTTGTTCCCTGTTTGTGACAAAACTTTGGTAATTTAAAATACAAAAATAATTGTGACACATACACACTGGTAATATTCAGAGAAAGGGAATACATGATGCCTGGTGAAAAAAAGAAAACCCAACAATAAAGAGTGTGCAAATCCTGTACATAAAGCGCACTCAGATTCACTGGTCTTTAAGAAACAGCATTTTATGTAGTTCTCATTGATACTCTTTGGTCAGAAACGACCAAAAAACAGAATAATGAAACTACTAAATGTCAGGATGTAATACACTGGCAGAATTTACAGCATGCTAGCATACTTGCACAGCACTATGTTGACTTTTAGTAAGTCTTGCTACATTTTACAATAATTCACAGCTATTAAAAGGTGTAGCTTTATGATATCCCAAAGAAATCAGGAATTCTTTTTAGGTTTCATTAATTCAACCACAAAATTTATTATGACAGTAATAATCAACAGCTCCACTTTGGAAAAAACCTAGCTAATAATTCAAGGAACATAACAAAGGAAGAACTACCTGCATCACTGAGCTCAGCCCCACAGACACAGAAAGGTGTGGTGGAAGTTTAACCTACAGTTAAACCATAAAATATCTCCTCTGTATGTCTCCTCACACACTACCAGCGACTTCAGGTACCCAGGAACAAATCAAGCCCAGAGTGAAACACAGCAGTCAGGACAGTAGAGTGAAACAGAATTACAGAACAGATCATGGGCATCACCATCTGTTAGGTCAAACACCCGGATGATCCAGGAACACACCTGACCCCATGCGCTACAGCCGAAAGCCAAAAATCTCATCCTTCTTGCTCAAGACGAATATACTTTCCATTCCTTAAGCCTCATAATCCAATCAACCCAAGTCCACAGACACCAGGATGCATCTCTGCTATGATCTAACTTTAACACACTGTTGACAATATAACCAAACCCCTTAAAAATCCATAAACTCAAAGTTATATGCCAGAGAGTGAAACCTCCTTGGCTACAGCAGCAGAGAGAGAGACTCCAGATACAAAATTCCTCAGACTGAGATGCCATTCCAGGACCTGTCATTTATTGTTTAAACCCTCAGTTTCCAGGCCAAAATAATTTTGGACAAATGTGTGCCCAGGTCATCTGATGTCAAATCATTCATCTTGAGATGTGGAGTTGATCTTCCCTTCCCTTTGTCAGGTATTTGTGGAGCGGTAGGAGAGACAGGATGGAAAAGGGAGGATAAGCAAACAGGGCAGAACCATCACGTCACATCTCGTGATGTCTGGAATGACACCTACACAGAGTTCCCAACACATTCCTCAAAGTATCTTAGGAACAACTGCTGAGGTTCATAATTAAGCTTTTGTGCCCGTGTTAGGGGTGTGTCTCTGCCCACAACAGGGAGGTTGGACCCAGATGGTCTTTAAGTTCCCTTCTAAACCAAACCATTCTGTGATTCTGTCGTTACTGGGACACAGAACTTAAGCTTGAGAACACAGCCCCAAACTCCAGTGTTGGACCCACTGATAATGTGACACAGCCTCACACCACACGTACATTTTGATTTTTCTGAGGCCTCGTGGACCCACAACAATTTCACAGCATACTCCAACATTTCCATGTCTAAAGCTCTGCCTTCGCATCCTTTACAGTGCAGTTACCTGTTCTAAACTAAATAAATGGAATGTTCAAAACAGATGTGTTTTGGCTGCTACTTCCCTTTTACATTTTCTCCTCAACACACAGGGATTATTTCACACATTGTGAAAGAGCATCTTCACTTCTTCTGGACCAGCACTGGTGGGAACACACTAAAGGTATTTTTACAACAGTTCCTTCCTTCCTTCCAATTTGTTTAGCAACAGGTCACTAAACTGCCCAAAAACAGTCTTTAAGTGCAAAAGCAGGGTTTTATCATTTCTCCACCACTCCACTGCAGTACAGCTGGTCAATTAAATATTTAAAACAAAAGTCCTCAATATTTAATTAGGGACAAATAGCATTATTTCACACTTTCCCTGAATTTGAAAACAACCTTTCCTATTGCACCTACATATGAACATTTAACATGACAAAGATGTGTTTAAAGTTATTAAAAGTCTGTTGATAACAAATATTACAATGAATTAATGTATTGTCAGACTGATGCACATTACAGTCTTACTACTTTACCCAAAAATGGATTAAAATAATAATGTTTATGGTCTTAATTAAGCAGCAAGGAGACTACATTTGGTTATTCAGGAAAATATGGAAGGATTTTGAAACAAAATGTTAATTAAATGTTAATTAAATTTAATCTCTCATAGCACGTTTACAGTGAACTATATCATTGAACACTTCAAGTACTTATTAAATAACTAAATCTGTCATAACACATTTATAGTTTATATTATTTTATATTTAAAAGACTTCAAATACTTATTTAACAACCAAAACATCGTATAAACTCAGTTATGTCATGGCTAGTGCTATTCAGAGATTCCCACTGATTCTGATGACAGTGCCCACAAATGACAGTGCCCAGTGCTGCAACAGGAGGCAATTTCACCTCAGCAATCGCAGCTTCCACCACACAAAGCTTTCACAACACAGACTGGACCTATTAGTGTCAGAATTCTTTGCTATTGGGCAAAAAACTTCCCAAAATTTTGATTATGCAACTAACACAAGCAGTCAGTGATCCATGGTATTTCCACACAGAATTGGAAGATGCAGGAGCCATTTCAGGGCTGCTTCACCACCCTGAAATGCGTTTCCAAGGATGAGTAGCTGAACCTTCACTATCTACAAAATCAAACTCAAAGAAGTTTCTGGAGGCAAATGTTTTTTTATTCTAAAATGGCAGTCCTACACATTGGAAAAGGCAACTAGTACATTATCTAGTAATAACTGCAAATAAGTGATCTATTTTTCCCACATATATTTTAATAATTTATATAGGTCTAAATGAAAAAAGATGATACAGGCATGTTTGCAACTTTAAGAAATCCTAGGGGGTTTAATTTAAAGGCAGAACATCTCCCAAACCACTCAGGTTTTGCTGTTTTCATGTGTTCATGTGACATGTCCAGTTTTGGCACTTCACCCACCAGGCTGCCAGGATGGTCTGCAACTGGACCAACAGCCAGGACACAACTGCAGCCTGAACTACCAGTAACTACCAAGAATTTTGAAGACATATTTCCAGCTCAAGAATAAATTATCTTCTCTGAATTCAACCTTCACGACATCAAAGACGACATTAATTTTAACATTAAATACATGTCAAATAACATTAGTGCATCCATCATCATCATCATCATCATCCATCCGTGCATTATCCTCATTCAATGTCAGGTTGTTTGGAGGGAAGGATCCCTGTCGGGGGTTACCAGGATGGAGCTGTGACAGAATAATAAGGGAATGGATTAAGAAACACTTGGAGGTGGCACTAAGTCCTTGCCAGCAGCTCTTGTGTGGCTTCTGCCCAGAATGAACCCTTGGGCAGGCAAAAAGGAGCAGGTTTGGCAGCAGCACTTTGTAGCCAGAAGAAACCAGGGCAGGAACAGCTTCTCTCCAAAGCCCCAGGAGAGGGATGTGACCTGAAATGCATCTCCTTCACGTGTCCAGCACTGCCTCCAGCACACTGGTCACCCAAAACACCACTGCTGGTACTGAGCCCCAACTCCCTCACGCTCAACTGCCCTTCTTGGCTCTGCTCTCCGTGTTTTCCTTTTTATCCTACTACTTACTATATTATTTCAGACAAGAACAAACTTGAAATAATTGTCTGTAAAAACAGCTTAAATGTGAGGTGATGGGACATGGGACACAATTTCCCAGGTCAGAGCAGTCAGTTCATCTGGCCTCTGGCTCGTTTATTTTCAGGGGATTTTTTTGGTTTGGCATTTGTTGCTTTTTTGTGGGTTTGTTTTCATTTGGTTTAGATTACATGTATGAAGTAGAAAACATACTCATGCCTTGGTGCCTTTTAACAGAAATTGCCTTATAAGCCAACATATTGTTAATACTGGTAATTGATTAACCTCTTCTGCCCCTTTCTCACCTTAACATGGTGAATCTACAGAAAGAAAAACTTTTATTTTAGTAAGTGCTAACATTTACACAGGGATTTGTGCCACGTGCCTTACTGGAGTTGAAGACCAATCTTCCACACTGCTGAGTAGCTCTTGTTTTCTTCCATATAATCAAAAAACATTATTTGATCTCCAAAGCCCTATCATACAACCATTTACTTCTTCTATTAAAGAAGGCAAGGCCGAACAAATATTCCCAACACTTGGTGGAGAAGTTTCCAATAATCCTGAGCTCCCCACAGATCTATTCTAGAGGTAGCTCACTAAAACACTGATCTCCCACACTAACAAATCTCTCACAGAAGATGCTCCAATTCTCAAGTTCAAAGCCATGCAAGCTTTTAAATTCTGTTTACGACCTCAAAAGATTCCTCTGAACAATTTTATAACCTGCTTCACGATCTGTGATGGCATTTAGCCCATTCTGGACTTTTACAGCAATTTCCACTTGTTTTTAAATGCACTAACATTACCTGTACCTACAACACGGCATGTGATGCTTGTTCCCATGTAATTGGACGTGCAATTGTTCCTGCAGAGCTGAAATTTCTTTCCTGTAAATACCTTATACATTATTTAATAGTATACATTGATACCAAAGTACCTATATATAGTATCCTTATAAATATATTATTAAGTCCCTGCTTTACAAGGGCTGCTTCAGTTCATTCTCATTGCTACAGCTGCTGCTGCTCCAGCACTGCCATGGTCAAACTTTAAAGTACCAAGAAGGAACCAGAAAGTAGAAGGTGAGGTGGAAATGAGTAGATACATTCCTGAGTTAGGCAACCAACTCCTTTATGGATGTCAGTAAGTCTCTGTAGAAGAGTAAGTATTTAGACATTAATTTTTTTGCATCCAAAACAATAGTAAAGCAGGGCAAATGATGACAAATTAAACTAAACACTGTAACAATTCATATCTATTAAACAGATTATGCAAATTCAGTAGTATTTAATGTTATCACAGCTCATTTGTTTTAGTTACTTCAAATATTCATGTTTTAACAGAATAATTACTCAGAAATTCTGGCATATATACAGGCATATATTTGAAGAAGCTAAAGATGCACAGAAAGAACCTTTTTGGCCTAATGTGCATCTTGCCACAGTCGCTGCTCATGCTCCTGCAGGAGAGGCGAGGATGTGGCTGCGTATGCCATGTCAGCCTGGCACAAAGAGCAAAGCTCCCTCAGGGAGCACCGACTCATCCATCCAGGCGCTCGTGACACCCGCAGCAATCCCAGCACAGAGCAGCAGCCATCACTCCTCAGCAAATACGGAATATTGAGACATAAAAGAGCTAAATAAGTTAGAGACGCTCTGCTGAACACTGAGGGCAGTCTGCCTTGCAGGATCCTGTTCGCTACCCACAGCATCCCTCACTGCACTGGAATTGTTCCAAATATTTTCCACAGATCAGACGGAATATTTCACATTTTTCTTCTGATCAGAAAACCAGAAGTATTTCCTCGTCGTTGTTTCAAGAGAATAGAATTTTAGAGTCACTCTGAGAAACAAAAAAATACCATGTACTAACAGAAAATGTATTTCTTAGATTTCCTTACTTGCCCTCACTCTAATACTGGCTGTATTTTTGGAAACAGAACTACTACTGAAAAAAAGCCCCAACTTTCCAAGGCTAGTCAAATGAAACACATTTCTAACGTAAGAAACATTTCCCTCATAGCAACAATAACTTCAGACCAACCTAACTGGGGCAATTTCAAAGTAGGAGAACACCACAGCGGAAGACCTACAGACTGCAAGAGGGGAAATAGGAGGATAAAAGTCTTTTCTTACCTTCCTTTGATTTGCTATCAGTTATCCTTGTAGTTTCATCTGCCTCAGGAAAACAGATTCCATTTGTTATTACTTACAAAGTATACTAAATTTTGAAACAATTACAAAAGTCTGAACTTTGCGCTATTTTAAAAAGTGGATGGGTTTTAAGGGATTTTTCTTTTTTTGGTAATAAGCTGATATGTTTAGCATCTTCACACTAGCAGTGCTTTCCCATTTTCTGAGATTATGGAAAGGTTACAGAACATACACATGAGCTAACTTTGAAACCCAGAGAGGCACAAGTACACACACAGAGGTCTTCCTTCACAGAAATACCAACATGTGAGAGTAACGCTTTGTACAGTATGAGGCACAGAAATCAAAACCGCACATCAGAGAACCTGATCCCTCTTGAGTGCTTCTTAACATTAACATACAGAGTTAGTCCCCTCATGATGAATTTATTATCCACTATTCAGTATTGCAAAGGACTTGAGGGTTTAGACAGGACATGGCATGGGATGAAGACTTTCCATACCTTCAAAAGCAAATAAAAATTCAATTTAGTCTTATATTTTCAATTATTCTGCGTAAGCGTTGAAGGCCCTTGCAAACATAGCTTTTTCTACTTTTTAAAGCTGCATTAGCACGTGTGTCTCCGAGACACACACTGGGGTGAATGGTTTTCCATCTTTAAGTACTTCCAGGTACTAGGGAAGATAAGTAATTGTGAATACAGTGTCCAGCACCAGGGCCTTAAAGAACTCAAGCTAACATGGGGGGAAGGGGAGGGAAGAGACAAAGACTGAAGCAGAACAAGTACTTCTACATTAAAACATTACATTCTTTGCCCCTGCTCACACTGCAAACCAAAAACAAACCAGTCTTGGCTGCAGGACCCACAAGCTCCCAGCTATGTGCTCAACCCTTTTAAGGCCACATTAACTCAGTTTTAAACCAGAAACGACTGCCTTTGGGTGCTGCACAACTAAATCAATCACTGATTGACTTGTGAGAAGGTCCTGATTTATAGTGTGCCTGAACTGACCTGAAGGAAGTGACAGCTCAGACTAAAAGACAGAATCAGTGAAGCCAGAGATTAAGCTCTGTTGCAATATCAGGATACCTTCCAGAAGTGAGCAGATGTTTTAAAAGCTCAGGCTGTGATCCTGTGAATTATATAGAGAAAGGATAATATGAAAATCTGGAATACCAAAATACTAATATTAAAAGCTGGAAACAGTCTCTACTCTTGCTTTTTCATTTTGCTTAAATTCTTTCAAGGCATGTTGATAGTTTATTTCCAGACATTGCTTCTATACAGTGAGAAATTTATTCAAAGCTAAGTACAGGACCACTAGCTTTGCATTCCCACTTAAATCAACTAGAAATCTTATACTGACTCTGTTGGGTTTCAACATTTTCCCATTTTGCATCTCTTTTGGGGGTGCTCATGAAAAGAAGCAAAGAGGAGAAGAAGTGACACAAAGAATGACAACAGAACAGAGAAACTGTTAACTCAGTGAAACGTCTCCACTTGTGGTTGTATTTCATACACATTTGTCTTAAAGAAACAACTTTATTACCATAATGTTTCATTAGAATAAGGATATCCACGTATTACAACTTCTCAGAGGTTACAGGGACTGGGTCAGTCACACCACATCGGGTACCTGTCACTGCAGCATGGTCTCAATCAAGGACCAGCAATGAGCAATGCGTATTTTAAGCATTTGTATCTGGTATCACAGTTTCTACACAGCAAGGTGAAGATTCAGTAGAAGAGACCCCTTCTGTAGAAATAGTCAAGTCACTAAAGAGATGTAGCAAAAGGGTTTTATCCTTCTTTGAGGCAAGGAGCAATTACGTAATCAATTAAATACAGGAAATTATAGACATTTGAATCTCCAAGGAATCATAGAATTGTCAAGGTTGGAAGAGACCTTTGAGATCATCCAGCCCAACTGTCAGCCCAGCACTGACACCGTAACCCCTAAACCACTAAAACACACCGCTCAGCTCCACTTGAACACCTCCAGGGATGGCAACTCCACCACCTCCCTGGGCAGCCTATTCCAACGTCTGACCACCCTAGCAGTGGAAAATTTTGCTCTTGTATGTAATCTGAATCTCCCCTGTCTCAGCTTAAGGCCATTTCCTCGAGCCCTCTCAGCTGCATAAATAAAAAGAAATAAAGCATCATGTATTTTAGTTAGGATGACTGGTCACGCTAACCTCTGGACAAGAAAAATAAACTCGATTATGGTTAAAAGGTTAAATTTGTCTGCATTTTTCATCAGACTTTAGAAGAGAGACTGGCCACAAACACCAGCATACTTATGAATGTTCTCCAGTTAACACTATGGGAAGCATCAAGAATGCAAGAGGGAACACTTGACCCCCACCACATCAAGAGAAGCTCCAGCACATCACACAGACAAACCTTCCCAGTTTAACCTTTGCAAATTAACACAGAAATGAAGGTTTTCTTTCATTTCTCCATCCAGGATTTTACTATTTCAAATTTTGAAGACAAATGGCTGTTTGCCTTTTGCCTTAGCTGTTTTGAACCAAGCATGATCTTGAGTTATCTAGGGAGAAACAAGCATTTCTCTTTCAGCATGGCAAATCTATTGAGTGAGGGCAGTGAGTGTCCTACCTCAGGCCCAAGTTTTCCAGAGCATGCAAAGGCTAAACATACTCCCCAGCTGAAGCCACCAAGGTGAGGATTCCTCCCAACTTAAGGATCAGGATGAATAAAAAAATGCTGGTAACCAGAAACGCTCTGTATTATAGAAAACAAAATACTGGAAAGCATAACTGACTCTTGAGCATCCCTAGGGAATTTATTTACAGCATCTTGCTGAAATGAAACATCAACAGTGGCATTGTGAAAAGCAAACATTTCTTTCCCAATCTCTTTAGACATTTCTTGTACTTCTCTCACACTATTTGCCTATTGGAAACTCCACTTCATTGAGTGAATCAAAGCCATCATCATCCCTTACTCAAGTATCTTCACAAGCTGTGCTTGCTCTCACAGCATCTATCAAGTGTAATGTTAATGATTATGGGGAGATCGAGTTTATCTTTTGGTCTTCAAGCAGGTAGTTCATCATTCAAACTTTGTACTATTGGACTATAGCTAAATGTTATCTGAAGTCTATAGCTCTCTAATTTACTTCCTTTTCTCTCTCCATCCTCTTTCCCTATGCATGGCTTTCTCCTAGAAAAATGGAAGCTCTTACAGATTAGGCTTCCCTACTTAAAACTGAAGACAGTATTTTATACTCCCAGTACTGCTCAAAGGCATAGAAAATATTCCAAATTTTGTCTTGCAGGGGAAATTTAAACAAAAAAGGTGAGTTAAAAATTACTTACTTTTATTTTTGGGCCTGGATCCTTCTAGAGAAAAAATATTTCACTTCTCCCACAGAGTAAGCTAGAAACCAGCAATGGTGCAATTTTCCCCCACCACAGGCCAGCAGTGTATCTTAAGTCAAAGTTTCCCATCAATAGCTTTTTGTGAGAACTAAGACATTTTGGGATGTGAACTACACCTGCTGGTTAGGACTTGTCTTCCACAGGGATAAGCAATGGAAGTTATTAGACTCCACGTATCTTAAGTTGCTTCATACAAGCTATTTTTTCTCAGTCACAGCATTCTAGCATTTTTTAAGCGCGTGTTTCCCCACACCAAACCCAATGGAAAAACGCAACTTATCTCATTCATGTATGTCAGGAGATGACAATCTACGCTTTTCCCAAATACTCAAGGACTCTACAGACTACTCAGTACAACACACACTTTCTGCTCTTCTCTTCATTCCTCTCTTCCAAACTTTGTGCCGTCACCACTGCACTTACCCCAGACTCTCAGCTGCAGTAATCCCCAAAGCTCCCCAGAGCCAAACCCCTGCAAGCCCACAAAGACTCCGTGCAGAAGTTCAAACTCAGCTCCCAGCCTTTCAAGCACTCGACACCAATCTGCTCTGTTGTTCAGCAATCTGTGCTTCCCTCAAGGCTGAATGCAGAAAAAAAAGCTACATCCGTAATCCTTCCTTGCCGAAGCAGATGCCTCGGCACCTCAAAGCACAGAGGATTACATCAAGTGCACGACTCTCCACTGAAAAGCATATGTACAGACAACTCAGAATATTCTGGTACAGGTTTTAGGGAGATCAAGAGCAACTGTGAACATGGGAAGGAACCAAAAATCCCTAATATCTTCTTTTTCATTCTGGTAACAGGATTTTTTTTCCAGAACCTACTTTCTTAGTACTGCTCTACAACTAATCTATCAAAATCTTTCATAGAACTATGCAAAGCATAAAAAACTGTATAAAAATGCAAAAACCACCTTACAAATAAAACCAGTAACAACTTCCTCAGTTACAACATAGTCATTCAAAACTCAATTACACTAACCTTTATTTCATGCAAGAAAAGTCCACTTGGAGAAGTCTGAACACTCCCTTCTACACTGATGGCCCCTGGGCTATCCGTGAGATACACACAGAATCACAAAATCAGTTAGGTTGGAAGAGTCCTCGAATTAAACTCAAGATCAAGAATTTACAAAGTAATCAGAATATGTAACCCAGAAATGTGTATTTGTCATCTCAGTAGGATAAACAGTTACCTTTTTATAAACATTTACAACTAATGACTGGAGACTCTGTAGTTTCTACTTCCTCAGAAAGTTTGAAGTCTTTGAAGAACATAAGTAAGGTTTCACTCATTACTCTAAATTATCTGTTCGAAAGGAAACTGAAGTCTATTTTCTAATGTTTCTTTTCTTGATCTCAGAAGGGCTTTTAAACATGGCTTTACTAGAAGAATTTTGGGTTTAATCCCACATCAGATAAAACCTTTCTTTATTTCTCTCTATACCATTTTGAGGAATAAAGACAAAAAGAGCATGATCAAATCAAAAATATTGCTGTCACAGCAAAAGTAAAAAATTCATAATGAATTGCAAAGACCTATTGTGGCTCTTGGTGCTTAAACCCAGAAGGATTTTTTCATTTATTAACACCCTGTCCTTGTTCAACAGCATACTAATGAAGTTAATCTAAAGGCTAAATTTCAATTATGAATCACAGAACCACATCTCTGCTCCCTGATTGCTCAGATAATCTGAATTAAGCCTTCCCCTATACAAAGCACAATGGCTGACTGCAGATAAAAGTTCCCAAACATCAAAAATATTCAGTCCAGAAGGTAAAAATCTGACAAACACCTGTTTTCACATCCATTCGATAACTCTCTGGCAAAGTAATGATTTCTAGTAACTTGACAGACTGCTCGCTCACTTAAAATATGCTGCACAGGTTTGAACAATAAAAGAAACTGCAAATGTTTAAATCTCTCAGGCTTACAGCCAAGACAGTCTTCAGCCAAAGTAAAAAAAAGTTTCCATTTGCTAAAATAATTTAGGGGAAAATGTTTTCCTCTTCAGTACCTACAACGTATTTGTCCTGGAACAAAACTCGAGAGAGCCACCATGGAAAACCAAGATCAGTGAGAGGCACTGCATCACTTGACTATTAATATGCACGACTACAGACCAAAATGTGGTGTTTCATGACGTGTCAACGCAGCTCAAATAAGGAGCTGAAGCTGCAGAAGTGGAAAAAAACAAAGTATGAGTAATAACGACGACCTGGATCATTTGCTTCCAATTGCTTCTGCAACCAGAAGAGTGATGATGCTCACAAGAACACCAAACCGTGCTGCTCTCCCATCTGAAAGACTGATAGGGAGGAAACACTGCATCTGCTTTTTAACAAGACAATAAAAGAAGCTGAACATCCAGCCTTCAGTTTTCAGCTGAGAGGACGAGGCACAGAAGGACTGTTCACTTCTGAGGGAAGCCAAAGGAGCAAGAGGGAACCAGAACAAGGAAAGCCGTGAGTTTCAACTTAGAGCAAACCTGGGTCAAAGAAACAAGAACCTTTCAAATGATCCCTAGGAAGTGTCTTCACCATCAAGTGCATGAGATTTCCAGACAATACAGCAACTCTACAGTCAATTCCTCCACTTCTCAAGGAGAGGGAAATCTAGAAAGAGTAAATCCACCGTAACCAACCACTTCACTGGCCATCTATCTCTACGAGTAAAAGCTTCAGAGGAGTTCTTCCAAACCCAGGACAAGACAGGGATAAACTCCTGCTTCACACGCACCGATCAGCTCCTTCTCATACTCCAAAGAGTTGAGCTCCCAGACATGGAGACGACTGCCAAGACTTGCTGCCATTCCACAGCACTAAAACACTGGTCAGGTATATTCAACTTTTTCACTGAGTAGTAAAAACTTTTTTATATCTTTCAAGTCAGACAAAGTCAAACATACACACCCATATCTTCACAGAAATCACTGCACTCCTGAAGGTTTCTACTGTCCTGAACAGAAATATTAATCTCTACAATTCTTCAATTCTAGCTTTCTTCAGGATATAAACACAAACAGTTAATATTCCACCTCCAGCCTCAGTCTACTGGTAGCCCTTTCTACTGCCTTTATACTTCCAATACATGTTACCCAGTGGGAAGTTACCATACCCAGATGATCCTCAGATCATGAAAAGAAATTCTTACCATTAAAGAAAAAGTTGGGGGGTTTTTTCCAGATTATCAAGATATTTGTAATGTTACCTGTTTTGGCAATATTGACTACAACAACACTGATACCTATAGACAAAACTATTTGGCCATTACATCCTCCCTAAGCCTAAAATGTTCTCATTGTGAAATACCAAATGGGCCCTGTGCTTTTGTGTTTTACTGGATCCTGTGCAAGTTTTCCTCCGTGCCTTAGTTCTTAAATGAGCTGTTCCTCAGCAACACACTTGTACTTGTCAGACTGAGCAATAGGCATGTATGTATAGACTTAGCAATATGCTTGGTGGACGTTGTCATTCATGGTTTTCGCAGAAATGCATCTTAATTGAGTAGCAGCATTACACCACAAATGAGCCAGAAAAAAAAGGCCAACAATAATGACAGACCACTAGAAATAATCTAATGCCTTCTGGGTAAACTGCTCAATGCTAAAACTTATTATCTGTAAAAGCACCTTTTGAATCACTTTTGTTTTGCCCTGTGGAATACCTTAATGTTTCCACTGGTAATAAAATTTCTGGTTTGCAATACTGCCCTCGTCTATAAGACTGCAAGAGAAGGGAAGGGAAACAATGAAAACAGGGAAACACAGAACTGCTGTTATTATTAAACCTTTAAGTTACAGAGTTAATTCCAGCTAAACACTTTTATCTGCTGCACTGCTTATATGAAGTGGATTTTTTTTTTCTAGAAGGAAATCTAATTTTAGCACCCGAGTGTGGAACAACTCTGTGGCCATCCATATCTGCACCGACTCCACTTCTGCTACAAGTAATCTGTTAAGCAGCACTTCCCCAGCTGGGGACTGTAATTAGGGTGCAAACTGCCATACAATCCCCTTGCCAGATTGATGAAGGAGACCTCTTACAAGGTGATCCAGAAGGCAGTGTTGAGATCATTAATCATTTATCCGTCGAGGAGAATACAAAAAGCTCTGCCACCAAGAGCATTACACTGCAAAAGTATCTTGACAAAATGAACTCCTACAAAAACCAGTGAACTTTTAATTAAAAGGTCAGACATTGGTTACTATATTATTTTTTAAAGTTTTTGATAAGTTCACATGAAAAAAAGCTTTATTCAGATGTCAGACAATTTGACACAACCACTTTGCTACTCCTTTCAAAAGCTTGATAACGATCAGCTCAGAGGGTTTTTTGCTCTGCAAGCAGCATCCCCAGATAGTAAACAAATGTAATAGTAATCTACAGTGCAAGCTTAAATACACTGCCAGGCTGCCAATATTTCAACCTGCAACTATTTGTTTTCAGGGATTTGAATCCACAGAAAATGCACGTATTTTCAACAATGCATAATTGCAGACATTGTTAGTACAAAATTTCAGCCTACAGGGAGAACACTAAATCTTCAACACCTGCCTATCGGGGTCTTGACTGACCATCCTAAGCTCATAAGTCTTGGCTCTGCCAAATATCAACTAAATTTTTTTAATACACTTACTATAATGAAATACCTCAAGTATTTAAAGCTGAGCTTAAGCTTAAGTGTTTCCGTTCTTCACTGTTATTTGATCCAACAAGCAAGCCCACACCATCCTTAGAGAACTCATGAAACTACCAAGATAGAAATGCAAAAATCAGGAACACTTAAGTATTCTAAGGGTATACCGAAAGAGTCTGAAGTACTGGAAACAACTTTTTAACCATCTTTTGTATGCAACCTCATGTTTTACCTGCATCAGGACCAGAAGTTTCTGAGCTACACCATCAGCTTCACACACATTTCACCTAAGCCCAGCCTAAGGAGAGCTGGCTTCGCAGGGTAAGGGGAGGAGGTGAACTCCTCTCCCTCCCCTCCCTTGAATTATCTGGAATTTAATAGAATTGCCTAGGAGACTTCTGCTGTTTCAAAAGTAATCAAAATCTATCCTATACAAGTATCTACCAGACTAACAGAAAATACATTCTCCTGTAGAATGTGTGATAGGGAGGAAACTTAATCCAAACACATCATTACATAGTCCAACAGGATTTGCTCATAAAATCTAAAAACTATCCCAGTGAAGGCAAGCTCCTAAAAGCTAAACAAAATATAGCCAGCAGGCAAGTACTTTTTCTAATTTTAACTGAAAAAACCAAATCTAACTCCTTTTCAACAGATCATAAAGACACATACATGAAATCAAGAGAAGGAAAAAAAAAATCTGCCACCTGTGGCTATGAAGTTAAACCAATTCAAATATTTAAAAAGCATTCTTGTGTGCAAATTAAGATAATTTCCCCACAACTCTCCTCATTCCCTAGAGACATGAGGGTTTTTCCTAAAGGATGCAGCAAGGGATGCAAAGAGTTGGGAAGGCATCTCAGGAGTAAGGAAAACCCAACAACATTTTTAGCATCAAGTGCTTTTACAACAAGGACCCTTTTGCAAATCTAACTGCAGATACAACAAAGCTTTTTCTTTGTTTCTTCAACATCAGAAGTCCTGATTTCCAAATCCCTTCCTTGCATGAATTAGCATGTGCCTAATCTTTTCAGTACATGAGTGAGAGAAGGAAAGCAGAAATAGCTTCATTATCATTATACAGAACCTTACAGGCAGCTGTGGAAACTCAAGTTTCTTAAAAATTATTGCCATGATGAAAAAGCATAATCCATTTCAATAGCAAGTTCTATCATACATCACTGATTCCCTCAATATTTACATTTTTCCAACATAGCCCAAACTAATGATAAGAGCTCAGCAACAGTAGGAGTATGCATAAGGTAATTCATTTCTTCTAAGGGACCAGATCTCTTTTAATCAGAGTCAGTAACATTAAAGAGAATGGAGCACAACTTGCAAAGACAACAGGTCACACCTGAAGATTACAAAGGTGGAAAATCAAGTGTGGTGTCATTTGCTGATGCAATAATGGTCTGGCAGAGACTTAAAGGTCTTAAAAATTATAAAAAGAAGTTCTCTGCACTGGATGGGCCAAGGCAATTCCATATGCACTGCAACATCTAATCCTGCTGCTAATACTTCTTGCAGCCTGATGCTGCACAATGGAATCGAAAGTATTAAACACGACACACAACTGAAGCAATGCTGCAATACTTCAGACATTGAGGTAACACCCAAGTTAATCATATGTTCATCTTATTTTGAAGTAACAAGGGAAAAAACGTGCCCCAGCTCCCCTTTTTGAGTCTTGCTCTATCATCCTTTACTGACAGTAATATTGCTCTCCTCCTAGGCAAGCCTTGAAAGACTCTGATCCTTTATATCCTTTAAAGGGAGCAATTAATGCTGCTATTCAGAGTTTCTGACCTTTAACTCTCAGTCCCAGTAGTGTTATTCAGATTTTTCTTTTCAAGTTTAGCAGAAAATAGTAACTATTTGTGCCTTCCTAAAGGCAGACAGGCATTAATCCTAACCTCAAATTGGAGTTCATTATGGAAAAGTAATTCCCAAATTTTTCACCTTCAAATGTGCTCTTCTGCTGGATCAGACGCTTCCCAAATTCTGCCCCTCCAAATTACTTCAGCCTTCCAGAGGTATTTTGGCAAAACACTTTGAAAATGCTTGCATAGCTGTATAAAGTTTTGCACCCCATACTGCATTCCCCCTCATGATCATCTGCAGGAGGATGACTGTTGCTATGATTATTTTTGGTGAAGCCACAGTGACAAATTGCATTTTTTTTACTCCTGCTAACACCACTCCCCACTCAACCTTCCTGCTCCACTTTTTTCCCTACAGCTTCTGACTCAGCTGCCCTGTTGCTTCTTTCAGAACTACTCATAAGGACCATGCCAGAATCAAAATAATGTATCTACTACTTATTGTCTTCACCTAATTCATACTTTTAAACTGTCAAACACAGGGGCTGATTTGATACCTAGAAAAACCAAGAGAGCATGTCACACTCAGAACTGCCCCACAAAGCATCTTGCATTTTCTTTTCGAAGAGTAATTAATGTATGTGGTCTTTCACAAGGTGCCAAACCCCTTGTACACGTACCCCAAAAGAAAAAAAAAGAAAATATATCCTATCCATTCCAACCCCTCTCTCAAATAAATTTTTTTTTAAATCAAATCTGATAATTCTAGCCCATCAATACCTTTCATGCTTTAAACCTTTCCTGATAAGAAAGTCTTTACAGCTCATCTGGAAGACTGACAAGCCGGTACTTCTCTTGGCCCAGAGAAAGGGTATTCCACAGCTGAGACTCTTCCAAATAGCCAGGAAAAAAAAGTTATACCTATTTAAACAGAGAACAAGACAGGCTCAGCTCGAGCTGCACAGGGAAGGGGCAATCAACTTGACAGTAAATGTAATTAGTGTTATAATTCCTGCCAAAATTACATATGATATAAGCAGATATAACAAATGAATTTGACATTATATATTACCATTGATGTTCCTAAATATATAAAAGGGGAAGAGGATTGACTTTTTGAAGGATGGAAGTAGGGTTTTAAAGATTTTAAGGGAAAACACAAATCCTGACAAGGCTCCATCATTTCTGTTGTTCGTTGAAGTTTCTCCTCTCCTTTCTAGCTCCTATTTCCATCACAGAGGGGCACAAAACATCCTTTTTCATTGCAGCTAACTAAAATCGAAGTTGCATCATGTCTCCTTCTCGTCTCTTTTCTTGTCTCCTTGTCATTCAGAGGCTTCAAGCCATTCGCTTTCTGAACACATTTACAGTCCGATTCCATTCCTCAACACCAGCTTGCTTGCTTGCCTCTCCTTCCATTGGCACTCAGCAAAACTCCTTCCTATCACATCACAGCTCCATCCCAAGTTGCCACCATCTCCTGGTTGTCACTTGCACACCCCTTTTCCCTGGTCAGAAATTCACCAATTTCCCAAATCATTGGCTTCTGAAATGGTGACCTTTCACGAGCAATATGCTCTCCAAGGACCAAACTTGTGTCCTCCCCAACTGGCAGCTCTGAGTTGCTTCGTTTTCTGCAGCACCTGAATTTGCCCCCAAAGTACTTGAGATGGAAAAAAATCTAGGCCAGGCAGAGGTATTTATGACTTTTTTATGATGGAAAGTTTAAAAATTACTTTACTCCAAGAAATAAGTCTTTAACTGGACTTGTCTTTGCTATTGCAGCAAACACTGAGCATATTGCTGTTCATCTCCTGACAAATTACTCTCTGGGAGAATACAAATCATCTGTGCTGAGCTTCAGAAAGGCTCTGGAAAAGAGCTCTGTTTCAACCCACTAGAGACAAGAAGCCAGCCACAAAACAGACCTCATCCCAGTGGAAAGCCTCCCTTGCTCATAAACACGAGTTTTAATCCCATTCATTAACGGCGGAATTGTGCTCACCTTTATTGTGCTACAACTTCAGGTTGCTCTTCCATCCATTACAGTTTGTGCTGTGGGTGTACTCTCTGTTTTATTAACTGTAATTTAATTCAATACATATTCCTATACAGGACAGGTGATTTATCTGACTGTTTGAGAACATTTCACAAGATGGAGCACAGATAAATTTTTAAACAGCAAAACAAGGTACGCACAGATTAAAAAAAGAAACCCTATTGTGTGTTTCTGTTAGGACGGTTTTGTGAAATAAAGTTTGCCATGACTGTCAAGCCTCCCACCATCTAAGTTTTCTTTCATGAATGAACATACTAAAAACTGATGCTCCATAAACTACATCATTGCTGGGGAAAGTGGCAATCACAGAGACCGCTGCTTTCTCCTTTACCAAAGGTGTACTTCGTGTTTACTACAGATACCTGAAATCAATTTCAGAATCATAAATACTTGCAGCCTACAGTTCTCAGAAGTGTCTCAGAAGGCATATGTTAATGCCCCACACTGCTGTACCCTCAGCCTCTCTGCTGTGTTCTCTACTATCTGCTGGCATCAGTTTTGCAATGAAAACCCAGGAATGCAATTAAAATAGGTGCTTAAGTAAAGACAAAAACATCTATCTAAAGACTCAGTACCTATTGCACACATACAAAATAATTACTTTTTTTTTTAATATACATATATACTTAGATATTCCACAGTGTGCTATGGCAAGTTATGCACTCCACAAATCCCTGTTGAACAAGCAGCAGATAGAATTCCACACTGCTGTCACCATGTGCTGAAACAATGCCAGTGTGAATTACAAGTTATTGTGGGAGATGGATCAGAAACAGCCACAATTATACCTAACGACTGAAGAGATTGTTTCATTTATCTTTCTTTTGGAAGACTGTGCCAGTCTGACAGAGCCAAACAGCACACAGTGTCTTTCTATCCATTCCTGGCAACCTCAAGACAGATGAGGAGCATCCCCACACTCCGAGCAAGGCTGGGATCAGAAGTTTGCCACATTAAGTTACACTATCTCCAACCTTTCAAAAATACCCACTGCTCACCACCAGAACACCCCTTACCTGCACAAACACATTTTCTATTTAAGCAACTGACTTAGGAGAGTGACTATTTCTCCACTTTCTAGTAGTTTTCAAGCAGCTTTAATGTTCATTTCACTTGTAAAACCATTTTCCCTCTCTCCTGGTTCATATTACCCTTTGAGGTCACATCACCTTAGTGAAATACCTCAACTGGGTTTGCACGTTCTGCCTTTATCCACAGGGAGTCTGCAGGACCAAGGGACACCGGAGCCGCTGCCGGGGTTGGACAGCAGGATAGCCTGGGTGTGATTCCTTCTCCACCAGCACCTGCTCAGGACATGCATGGACACCACGCATCACACACACATTCTGGCTCCCAAAAAGGGCCGGTTTCCAACCCTAAGCAAAGCAGACAGTGCTGCAACAGGCAGGCAAGTGCAGGGAGGCACAATCCATCAGATAATATGAACACAGCTTAGACAGACAGGATTTGCTACATCACTAAGGCAGCTTTCTGTTTGTTCTCTTGGTCGTTCTTGAATCTCTTTCCTTACCCATTCCAAACACTTTCTCAAAACAGCGGCCTGTTCTGTAAGCGCAGGTGGAACAGGAAAAAAAACCCCAACCTTTTAAAGTAGTTACAGTATTTTCAGACACAAATATACATATCAGCTAGATGAGACTGAAGAGAAAAGAAAAACCAAAAAGCTTTGCAAAAAAAAATTAGAAGGTTTTGTTTCAATCAGATCAAACACTTAACAAATAAAAATCTTAATAGGAAGGAAGCACAACTAAAAGCATTCCCAAGAAAAGTGATGCAGCATGTCCTTAATACTCAAGTGTTTTAACCAAACACAGCAGAAATACAAAAGAATGTCTACAGATGACTCAATATGGAAGCATTCAAAGCAGAAAGAGCATTATCGGCATGTTCACGGTAAGCTTGCTAGTCCAAAGCACAGTACTTTTTTGCTCCCATGTTCAAAACCAGACTGCAGACAGCAGGCACTTGTGCTTAGACACAGAAGAAGGGTAGGACAGTTCACCAGTGAGTCACAGGCTGGACATCTGCAGCCTCACAGAGAGAGCAGAGAAACCTGCCTTCCTTGCAGAGTTTCTCATTTTAAATGACCCGCACGACTCTCATCCTCTGGCACAAACTCCTAGACCTTTTTTTTTCCCAAATAAACAGTACTTTATTTTGTCTGTGGTGCTTTATGTTTCCCCTGCCAAAGCATCCACTTGATTACCATCCTAGAAGCAGCTCTGGATGTGGTGGGATGCCCAGCTTCCAGAAGGAGCACGGCAAGCTTCAGCATCCCGTCTCACCTGGCAATCACACCTCCATTTCACACCACACCCTCCCGCTTACTTTTACTTTACACGATACTGGGGCAAAGAACAAAAACTGGAATGCTATCTCAGCACAAGAAAATCAAGATTTTCAAAGTTCAGACCAAGAGCTGAAGTGACGTGTGGGCAAAAACTCAACGGTGTGGAAGGATGCAGAACACACAGGGAAACGCAGAACACACAGGGAAACACAGCACAACCACACAGAGTTTGGCCATGAAGTCTGATGCCATCGCTTCATGAAACTCAATTATAATGAAGCGTGACAGCCCATTCGTAGCTTCCCAACTTCTCTGGTCTACAGGCAAACCACACAAGCTCTCAGCCCTAGGCAGCCCCAGCAGGACTCCCAATCCTCAGCTGCACTGCTTGTTACTGGAGCCTGTGAACTGCCGCCAGAACAGCACACGTTTTCATTTTCTATTGCGTTAACAAACCACAGAGCAGCTCTGTCTTGTGAAAACAATGCTTTTGTCTCACCATACTAACAAAAAACCCTGAAATTCAATAAAGTTCATGAAAACTGACAATCCAGACACATACCTTTAGAACACACTTCGAGGCAGTCCAGCAGGACAGTTTGCCTTACCTACAAAATGCTTCAAGAAGTTTCCAAACTCTGCGTCACGCGGCTCAAGCAGGCAGGTCTCTGCCTTCCCCCATCCAGCCCATCAACAGCATCGAGCCTGGCACAGCACAGCCCATTAGAGCACAGTATACACCTCTAATGGACAATGAAGAATTTACCTCCCTCAACAACAGCCTGAGGGCATTCCCATCACCTCTTTAATCTGCAACAGCATCCCTATTGCTCAACTTCCATAATCCGCTTCAGTTACGGTATGGGGGTAGCAGCAGCGGTGCAGGGCAGGGAAGCACAGCAGACACAGGTACTCGTGGTGTCAGTGCAGCACTGTCAACTCAGGGTAATTTATTTTTTGGTATTTTCTTATCCCACTCTTTGCTTACAGCCTGCACAGCCAGACAAGCTTAGTTGCCTTGGACACCTGGATGCAACCGTTCACATCACAGCACATCTTCCACCACAACCCCCACGCTCACCTACCAACAGGGAATCAAAAGCTTCCAAAGTACAGCCACCACCTGGGTTTTCCACTGCCCAAAACCACTCTTGCATCACTACCTTTGTGCTATTATCCAGCACTGAGCTTGGTTCAGGGTACCTGCAGCATCTGGCACGTTTCTCCTTCTCCAGCTCAGGCTCCTCACGTGCTCTCCTCCGCTACCAGCCACTGGGGTAGTTGCTGCTGTGCCCAAACACAAAAGTAGAAAGTGCCTAAAACAGGCACGAGAGCTCAGCTCATCTGAGGGCACATAAGAAACTGAATACTGGTTAGGGGGTTAAAAAAATATAAAATTATACTGAGGTGCAAGGAGACACATGGAAAGCCCCACTTCTTGCTCACAAACCCCAGAACTTGAGTGCCATTTAAGGCAGCTCTAGAGGCAGCAGCCCGAGTGCCTCTACCAGAGCAGCACGTCAGCAAACACGCGGCGGTGCGATCTTATCGGTGAGGCTTTCTAGTGAGGAGACGTCCCTAGAAAGCAGTCACTACAAATACAGTTTTCCTGAATATCATTACTGATCCAGAAGTAATGAAATAGCAGATAATATGGCCCCAGGGTACAAATCAACCACCTACCCTAATGCATACAGATGGAGCTTAACAGCTCATTCAGTCTTCGATTACGAGAGTGAAATGCGATCTCTGAAACACCATGGAGGCAAAGCAGAAGAGAAAGTTTACTAATGAGTGATGTTTACTTCTGACTCTTCAGAAAATGCTTTTAAATGCCGTAATCTGAAAAAGATTCTCTGTTTTCATGTATGAAGATGAGTAGACAGAGCTTTCCCTCACAGAACTAAGATAAAAAAGCAGAGTGTACAATCTCCTGCTCTCCTCTGGCGCTGCAGGAAAGACTCTGCTGAGAACAGTGTCTCGATACTTTCTGTAATAAATAACAATGCAACTTTATCCAGTCCCACCAAAGCAAGCACCAAACCGCTCAAGACTTACAGCAGGATCACACGCCCCTTGTTGATGTTCACAGCAGTTAAAGCAGTAACTTCCACAATGCTCTAAAATCATCTCAGCAATATGTAAGGCACAGGCAGGCACAGAATCCCTCTGCTTCAATCCTTAGGGAAATTTAGCACTTAACGTGAGCCTGCTCCCGCAAAGACACGATATTGTGCATTCTGAGCTGGACTCAGCCCCACAAACCAGCCAAGCCCACGCGCAGCTCCGCACACACCTCGCACATCCCAACACAACCATACCTGCCTTGAGGAGTATCCCTGGACTCCAGCATGTCATTTTAATGCCATCTCTTTCACCCTTGATACGGCATTACTTAAATTCCACAGGAATCTTTTCAGAAACTGAGGGGTTCACTACTCTTTTTAATCAGTTTCCTTAAAGTTTGAAGATTTCACAAGGCAAGTTGAGCAGCCAGGAAAGGCACCTGTGTGACACAAGGCACAAACAACAGCAGCTCCCAGCCATCACATCCTCTCACAGGTACTTTCAGTGGTACCCAGTTCTAACAAGTACATTATCCCACTCATCCGTGCACACAACAAAAGCATTCCCTGCACAACTTCTTCCAAAAATTACATTCTCAGGAAATCAACTCTTTAAGCTGATTTTCTGTTTTCATTTGGGGAATTAACCAATATATTTCAGTTATACAAAAGAGCTGGAGGCAGCGGTCAGCAAGTACTTTTTATGACCCTCATCTATTCCTTTAAAAGCCTTCTCCAGGAACGCTCAGGCAGGCACACGAGTGGGAGGCAGCAGGAGGAGGAGAAAAAGAACATCACTACAGTCCTCATCATACCTTCACATAAATCAAGTCCAAACTCTATACGGTTTGACCTCGAATGAATAATAATACACAAAATAAATACAGGGACGAGCACATATTATGAACATTGAAATGGTTAATGAGGAGCGTATAAGCATGCCTCGTTTAAAATCACTGATGGAAGGATTGACGGAGGAAAAAGACAACCCAAACACATTGAGATGCTGTGACTGGGGGTGGGCGGGTGGGTGAAGAAGTAGGGGTTTAGAAGCCACTCCGCACGACAAAGAGCCCAGACCCAGCCGCGACCGCCCTGCCCGCGGCAGCTGCGCTACTTTCCAGCGCTGCTCGGAGGAGCGGAGTTGGCGGTGGTGCCGCGCCGAGTCCGCCGGCGGCCGCGGCTGGCGCTGCCCGTGCCCAGCCAAACTTCACCCGTCTCACGGAGGTGACGATGCTCCGCGCCCTGCCCCGCTCCTCCCGCAGGGGCAGGAGCCGGGGCGCTCGGAGGAGCCGGACCGGCGCGGACGGATGCGGGAAGATGCGGGAGGACGCGGACAGGCTCCCGCCCAGCAGCGAGACGGGAGATCCCGGCCGGAGCGGTCCCAAAACCGCGACAACTTCTCCCGCGCGGCGCGGCGCGACCCGGCGGGTCCGTCCATCCATCCATACACGCACATCCCTCCCGGAGCCGAGCCCCCGGACCCACCCGCTCTCCCGGCACCGGGGCGGCCGCACCTCCTCGCATCCCGGAGCGCGACACGGAGCCCGGCGCGGCGCGCTGCGGCTGGAGGTCTGCGGTGCCGGCGCCGCGGGCGAGCGGGGCGGGACGGGCGCG
>WBMZ01007652.1:0-83978 GCA_013400975.1 Atrichornis clamosus
ATCCCCACAACCCAGGACAGGCACATAGGAACAATCTATTCCTGTGCCTTCAACATTTTTTTCTTGAAGTGTGTCCATCCTTCTTGATCACCTTTGTTTTTAAGGGCTGCTTCCCAAGGGACTTTCTGAATCAGTGTCCTGAATAGGCCGAAGTCTACCCTCCAGAAGTCCAAGTTAGAGGTTTGTTAATGCCCCTCCTTAACTTCTCCAAGTATTGAAAACTCTATCATTTCATGGTCACTGTGCCCAAGACAGTCTCTGATCATCACATCTCTCACCAGCCCTTCTCTGTTTGTAAACTGCAGGTCTGGTGGGGCACCATCCCTGTAGGCTCATTGTCAGCTGTGTCAGGAAGTTGCCTTCCACGCACTCCAGGAACCTCCTAGACTCCCTCCTCTCCTCTGTGTTGAGTTTCCAGCAGACATCTGGCAAGTTAAAGTCTCCCACAAGAACAAGGGCTGGCGATGGTGAAACATCAGCCAGCCACCTACAGAATTTGTTCTCATATAGGATGATTTGTTTTAATCCAACCAACCATCCAACAGCACTAATTTTCGCCCTGTTAGATATCTAAACTGAACCCTAATGCTTTAAGGGGGTTTGGCTTCCAAAATATAGTCCTCATAACAGATGTATAATTCTGAATGCATCACCTCGCATCTGGCTCTATTGAGACCAATTTGACAAGTAACCAAGATTTCTCAGAAAGAATTTCTACCTGTCACTGCAAATCCTGAGATATAGTACTTTTAACCTTCAAGTAGTTACAATGTTTCTTCCCATACCACAGCGCTTTCTAGAACAAGTCTTCTCAGTTATTATTTCTACAGTAACTCGACTACTCTAGAAGACATTCAGTTTTCATGTGTGTTACCAACCTGTTAAACTTGATGTTATTTTGACATGGGGTTTGTCAGGTCTCACAAGAGTCTACTAGGTCAATAAAATTTTTCACAGTCAATCAAAATGGAAGCATTCCCTTGGACAAGACCTGCTATGAGAATGACTGACCAGAAGACAGGAATCCCCTTTATCATTAAAATTTAGTCAAATAATTCTTTTTCACATTTTATTGAATTCATATGAACATCCAGAGCCCTTCTGCTTTGAAAGACAGGACAAAACTGTAGAAAACAAGCTACTGTATCTAGGAAGAAGCCATTGTCTTTGTATTATGGCTATGGTGAATTTCTTCCAGCTGTGAGAACTTAACATCAGAATAATTTTCTTCAAATATTTATTCCCAAGAAATAAAGAGAATAGTGACATTGAAAATGCACAGGCAAATCTGGTGTTCTCATACAGATACTGAGAAATTTCTGTTTAGCTACATAGCAGCTACCAGTGCAAGGTAGTTTGTTCTGACTAGAAAACTAAATATATTGGAAGATTTTGTCACCACAGGACATTCACTTGCTCTCAGAGTAGAAGAGCATTGAAGGCAAGCTTTTTAATGCTTGTAAACCAGAGGTGATGGTAAGCAGAGAGTTCAAATTAGATGACACTTCCTGAGATAAAGATGGCTAGGGAAATATATAGGACTCCATCAATTTGCAGTAATTGGCAACATTTCAAAGAGAAAATCAAATTTATTAAATATTTAAGGCAAAAAAAAAAATCTTTAAATTTCCATGAAGAAATTGGTTTTATAGTGTACAGACAGCTTATGGTTTGTCAGGATGTATCAAAAAATGAGAGCAGAATAACCACCATTGCAACAGTACAGCAATGAGAATCTGACCACCCCTGCCTACTGACTGTGCTTCATAAAGCAAAGAAATAACTTACAACATGTCACTTACAGACCATTGAAAAACACATGAAAATGTTTGGCATTCCCAGTGAGTAAACTTCTGAATTCCCCTGTCACTGACTCAGTTCTTTAAAGCCTCCAGCAAAATCAGCATTTGACAAAAGCCAGTCACCTTTGCTATTCACAGAACAGGTTTTGTTTGAAAAATTCTCTAGATGATTAACTAAAAAAAAAAAATCTAAAGAAACCTGGCATTGCTGCCTCCTGAAGGGAATATAATCTAGTTTTAGGCCTTCCATCAGACATCTGAACAGGATGTTGTGACTTTTACCCAGTTTAATTGAAATTAGTAGAATTGAAGTGTCTTAACCAAGAAAAAGTTCTGGAAGTCTCAGGGAATGATGATTTTTTAGGACCTTTCTTTGACAGGGATCTAAGCAACTATTTGTTTGGATAGATTCCCTTTCTGAAATGTATAGATTGCTGTAGGGTTTTTCAGAAATGCATCACATTTAGGCAAAATCTTGTAACAAAAGTCCACACCATATAGTCCTCATTGTTCTCACTCCAAGACCAGTAACCCCATTGCACAAAAAAACTTGCCGTGACCTTCCAAACAGCAAACATAAAATAATGAAGCTATCCTTTAACTGTCAATCAGTATTACTCAACTGTTTTTGTTCTGTTTTTGGACATCCACGGGCTTGTAATCTGTTCGTGGACATTTACTGGACATGAGTTATCTTTATACTTAGCATATAAAGCCTCCAAGTCACCAGTACAATGCCAAAATCCCTTGGATGGTTCTGGCTGGTGGGACTGCCATTTCCTAAATTGCCATCATTAATTTGAGTTCTAAAGTATTGAGGGTAGTTCTTTTCTTGAAAATCCCTCTAGTTTGATAAACCTATACGGATATAGTCCCTTAAATAATAAGCATATTCCTCATTACAACTCATTGATTGCAGCATCTTTGAAAAGATTATTTAAACTGTGACAGGGCAGTTACTCCCGTTGGTAAAACAGAAGAGAAATATATGGAAATGCTTCTTTGCCACAGTGCTTCTTGTTAATCTGGTGATCACTACCCTGTTTATACCATTAGTCACCGATTAATTTCTAAATCTCCGTATCAAATAGTCTCAGCCTTTCAATCCATAATCCCAGACTGAGGGCAGCGTAAGAGTGAATGTCCCAAGAAATCGGTGAAGAGCCTTGAGGGGAAGCTGTGTGAGGAGCAGCTGAGATCACCTGGTCTGTTCAGCCTGGAGGAGACTGAGAGGAGACCTCACAGCAGTCACAACTTCCTTGTGAGGCAAGAGGAGGGGTGGACACTGATCTCTTCTCTGTGGTGCCCAGTGACAGGACCTGCGGGAATGGCCTGAGGTTGTGTCAGGGGAGGTTCACGTTGGGTATCGGGAAAAGGTTCTTCACCCAGAGGGTGGTTGGGCACTGGAACAGGCTCCCCAGAGAAGTGGTCACAACACCAAGCCTGACAGAGTTCAAGAAGCGTTTGGACAATGCTCTCAGGCACAAGGTGTGACTCTTGTGCTGTCCTCTGCAGGGCCAGGAGTTGGACTTTGATGATCCTAAAGGGTCCCTTCCAACTTAGTATTTTCTAGGATTCTACGGTAAGTTCAAACAAGCTAAAATTACCAAAGTATACCTTTTCTAAACAAGCCCAATTATATTCATGGCCTGAAAATGAAGAGAAATTCTTTCTTTGGAAAACTGAGAAATGCGAGGTGCAAAGCTTTCAACCTGACTTCTCTCCAGTTCTCTGATCAATCCAATTGTGCAGTCAGCAACAGCGGTGCTTTAAAAAGGATGTGCTGAGTTAAATCATGCAAAGCTTCTAAATTAAACTCTTTCTCTCCCAAAAAAACAAAAACAAAAAAAAGAAGGGCTTAAGTCAGGCCAGCCAAGATTATGTGTGATTTTCCCTAAAACTTGTCAGGCAACTTCAGCTGAAAGACACTTATCAACAAATTATGAAAGCACCAAATATTCTCTAAGTTTTATCGCAATGGTCTTCTCTCTGCCGTTTGTCTTCTAAAGTAAAGAAAAGCAGGTGTTTGCCCAAGATAATCTTGGTTTTATTTTTATTAACAAAAAAGATCAGATTCTGGTAAGAAAGGCAAAATCAAAGCAAAGAGCCTGTTTTAGTTATCTAAGGCATAAGGATTTGATTCCACCTGTGAATCCAGAATGCAAGAGTGTGCATGGCTGTAGGTCTACAAGGCAAAAAAGGAAGAAAACCCACGAAAACCACCCCACACAGTTGTTGGTATGTATTTGGACCCCAGCTTTCACCTGCATGTATTGCAAGTATCCTCAGTGCTTAAAACCAAGTTACACTGAAGGGAGGAGGAGTTAGCCGAGGGAACAGATGGAGATTTCTATAGCTATTGCTACAACACAAAGAATGGTATAGAAACAGTGGAGGAGTCTAGTGTGCCTTGACCAAAATGCTTGCAAGGGTGAATGCCCAAGACTTCACGGAACTGCATCCTCAAAGAAGTTGTCAGGGCCATCACAGCACAGGTAAGGGCAGCATTAATACTCTTAATTTCAAAGATTACCTCATATAAAATTTAAAACAGGAACTACTTGCAGTGATGTGAAACATTAACTTCCTTGTGAAAAGCAGCTAGCACAGAGTAATTTGTGGTTTGGGAAAGTAGAAGAAAGCTATTAATTGTTTGATACAAAGCTACGTCAACTGACACAAACATCCTTCAGTCAAAAGTATGGAAGCTGAATTCTTTTTACATTTGGTATGATTACAAACTCTAATTCAGTTGCAGCATGAAATTTCATACACAGCATAAGATATCATCTCAGTGCTTTTCTGAACGGCTTTCAGTTTTCTTTGTTATCATTCACCATGTGTTTGGATTTATGTCAACTAGATGTATTTGAATATCTAGGTTACTTTTTTTCACAAAATGCCAACTATTTTTGTAAGCGGTAGAGCCAAAAGACTGCTATCTTTTAAATTGTGTCTCTGATCAAGCTCAAAAGCACATTTTTTGTTTATGCATTCTCCTGGTAATTCTTTCATATTCTTTACCCTCCCACTCCCAAAATATTAATGAACTATATTGGACATGTAACTCCTGAACTATTTTGAAGAAACAGTTGAGACTGAGCAAAGAGACTGGTGCTACATCATTAAAAAGCTTTATCTGAGAAGGATGTTGAACAGAACTCATTTTCTCTTAATAAAAACACTATTATCTGCACATTAAAATGACTAAAATACCCATAACAAGACCTAAGGAATTCTCACAGAAGTACATGAGCTTTGGGCTGCCTGATTACAGGTGCATATGGCTTGGTTCTAAGTTAAAATTAATTTTGAGGATCCTGGAAAACTTGTCCCGATTGAAAAAAAAATCCTAATTATGTTACTAGCATCAATTGCTAACAACTCCCCACCTTATATGCACTAAACAATGTTTCATCCCTTCAGAGAACTGAAGAGGTACCAGCTAAAACTGACTCTCCTGTAGGAAACACTTCAAGGCAACTGGTCACACAACACTGAGAGGGATGAAAACTGGAACATCAGCCTTATCTCATTTTAAAGGGTGAGCAGTCAGTCATGCAGGGAGGATTTGATCACTTTTGCTTTATAGTCAATAGAATGATCTAAAATTCTGCCTAGATACTAAACAACCATTTCCAGTTCAGAGAGTAGGCCGTAATGGCAGTAATTTGAATCACCTACAGCTGCTGAATATAAGCTTTTGTAGGTCTGGGCGAGTGGCTGTGGTACTGCAGGCAGTGCAGCAAATGGCCAGGTGCAGGTGAACCACAGTTACTCTTGAGGTACATGCCCTTCCCTACCCCACAGAAAATATGAAGAAAAAAAGGGAAGTACATTTTCTCTCAGGGATAAGTTATACCCAGGGACTGCAGATCCAACTTTGTCTCCAGCAAACCTGTTATTTCACCAGATTAACTGCTGCCTTTGTGGCTAATTCCAAAGACCCCATCATTCAAATCAAAGTCAGTTTTCTTTATGTTAATGGCATTTTATTTCAAAATATATTAACCATTCTGTGCTTACATACAAAGGACTACAGTGTGAATACAATATTAAGTTAAAAGCTTCTTAAACCTGCTACAAAAACCATTTTTGTTAGGATGAGGACTGGTGCATACAATCAAAATCACCTAAACACCTCTGCAGTCTACACAAGTACTTCTCAATCTTAACTTACACATTTTATTCTGCCACAGATGGACACAGGGGTGATATTGTCAATATTATACATGCAAAACCAGGTACCATACCAAACCCAATTATGGTAAAGTCAGTTTTGAACACAGTTCCATTCTGAAGATGTTTCACATGTACAGACAAAACCTGTGTGGACAGACAATAGAAGTTATTGCTCCAAATCCCACAGGGCTGCAGTAGGAACACACACTTCAGAACAACTCATGCTCTGTAATGCAAAACATCTGCTGTTAGGTTTGAGTAGGGTGTAGCCAGTCTCAGGATCCAATATCACAAGTTTATTTGGATTTGGTTTGGTGAAATTTCCCAAAGGGGAAAAATCCCCTAACCTTTCCTAGTCTTCCAACCAAAACATCACTCGTTAGCATATATCTATATATCTATATGTATAGGTAAGCACCTAACTACTCATAAAACATTGGTTTCCAACCATCCAACCATCACTGAAGCACAGAAAATCTGTTTTTAAAGGCAAAAATCTGAACAGATTGTATGCTTGCAGAATAATACCCATGACGACAGATGACAGAAACTGAAAACACTGATCTACACAGCCAGTAAGTTATGAACAACAGAAAAGTAGTTTTTACTGGTACTTGAAAAGGGTACAGGTTTAGGCTGAGACTGGCAGAAAAAGTGCCAAATATTTGGATTTTGTTTTTCTGACCTTATGGCCTGGATGTCAGTTCTCAAGCCTAATGAACTTTTGTTCTGTGGCTATTTTTTACTTTTGTGATGTCTCTTACATTTAATCTACCTCAATACCACAAAACATTTATTTGACCTTAGGTCCTCACTGGATCACTGTATACAACATTCTACTGGGTAAAAAGTGAGGCTAGGAGAAGAAATGAACTTTTTGCTTTAAAACCATCATGCTAAAAGTTCTTTTTATATATATATAGATAGATAGATATATGGTAGAGCATCACTCTGCTTTATTAGCTTGCAGATGCACCCTGCTGCAAGCAGATATGCCCTGCTTCTCACTCAAACTCAGCTTTGGTGTCATGACACAGTACTTACATTAACAAATTAACCTTCAATGCCACATGAACTGTATTTGTCCAAGTCCATCCATATACAGAGCAGATCAAGGATGCATGTACTTCCAAGTAGCACTTTCTCCCTGAATTGGACATACTATTTCAGTATGGACATTCAAAGTATGCCCTTCAGGTCCTTGAACTGACTCCCAAAAGGAGATGAAGCAATACTCATGTACTAAACCATATCCAAAACAAAATAGTAGATGAGGTGTGGAAGAGGTTAAGAGTCTGGGGAACTGAAGACGTATTTCATGACCTATTAATTTTGGCAGCTCTTTAGAGGATGTGTGTAAATTCTTCCAGAAACAGCAATCTCTCAGTAATGCATTACTAGCAGCCTTTCCCTACTTTATATGAACTACAATAAAACAGTGGTAGTCACACTACCAGTATTTGCTTGGCTCTTCCTCAATCTGTATCAAGTAAACATAAACTGTAGAAAATGTTGCTTGTTTTCATTATATACAGGCACTATTTTGTTCTCAGGTATCTTTTTTTAAGAAAAAAAGATAGGACAAGATTTTAGTTAAAGTCTCAACAGTACAGAGACTGCTAATATTTATGTAACACTGCATATCAATATATACATTTACAAACCCAATGCAGAATCCCTGAATACGCTTATGACTTCTGGCACCGTTTCTGGTTTCAAAACACCAAATTCATTTTCCACATTGTTTTCTTCTTTATTTCCAATTTTACCACTTAAAAGCAATGTTGAAATATTTTACCACAAAGCATTAAAGTACTTCAGTGAAAGTGATAGATAAACAGTACCAGGTTAAATATATAGTCTCCCTAACATTTGTTGAAGAGTTTTAGGTGATTCTAGTTTTGTAGAAATAGAAATAATAAGGGAATTGACAAAGTTTGCTTCAGCAAAAAGTGTAGGAAATAACACTAAGAAGAAATCCTTTGAAATGCAAGTCAATATAGAGTTTATAAAGATGATGCATCCATGGACCTAAGGGATGTCAGTTGTCACTCCATAAAGATTATCTGGGAAATCAATTTTCTCTTGTAAAACTGCAAAGTTCAAGGCAAGCAACTGCATCTCTAGAACACTACCTCTGCTATTAAACATAGTGAACACTAACTCCAATCCCAGTAACTACCAGAACTTTCGAAGGAAATTGTAGCTGTTTCCAGAGGTAGTATCCATTAAGGTGGCACTATCTGCAGTGACAAATTTAAGCCAGTATAATATAAACACAATGTCTGAATAAAGGCAGCTGTGGAAACAGCTACTACCAGTGATGCAAAGCAACGTAGTCTCAGTAGAAAAATGGTATTTTCCCATCCTTAGTGTATCAGGTCCATAGTGAAGATGCCACTCTTTGCAGTATTCCCAGTACTAGTGATCAGCAGCATAGCAATTCAGCTGCTGCTTTTACTGGAGAACAATTTCATCCAGTTTTGCATTTTCAGACTTTCTGAAAAACAATGTTTAACACTGCAGCCATACACTTATCTCAAAGGTTATGCCGATACCTACAATGTATAAAACTGGAGAGAGCATCCAATTTTCCCTGAACAATGTTTGTTTCTTATTTTGTTTAATTAAACAGATTATGGATTTCCTATTGCAACAATCACTGACAAAATACACATCCAGTATATCCTCCTCCCCGAAGTCTTTAAGAGAAGCCACACAGTCCTTGAAATCAGACAAGCCTAAGTGCACCCTGATAACCTGCACATACGCAGCACTGTGCATGGAAATACCTGACTGCTGTCTCCACTCTTAGATACATGGGTACCAATTTCTGAAAAATGTTCATTGTATGTATTACGATAATGATCAAGTTTTTTTTATAAGCATGTGTTCAAAATAAGTCATTTGTGCTCCCAACTGGTCACGGTGCATCTGTGCTGAAAGCCACCGTATTGTGGTAAGGCTGGCAAAAAGAAGGTGTGGCAGATTCTCGCCCACGGCAGTTTGCTGCTCCACGGATCCAATTAAGCCAGTATTTACAGTGACCTGGAGTGGACATGCTGGGCTGGGAACTGGCACACAGTCACTTCTGCCAGCTCTGCTACAGCACAGCAACGTCCAGCCAAGGTACGGGAAGGAAAGGCTAACTCAGACTCGAGTGCCAGAAACAGCACCAGGCCTTTGGCACTACACTTAATTGCAACAAGCCTGATTTCCCAGAAGAGAATGATAAAAACCAGCACAGTTGAATTTCATAGTACCATGAGACCACACTGTCTTCGATTACTATGAGCATTCCCTTCTGAACTCTAAATAATTGAACACTAAATGTACTAAATACATTTAGCAAGTACCTGCTCCTGGAACGACTGTTTACAGTAAAGCTAGAGGCCATCAACTTCTTGCCTATAAGGATTACAGAAAAGACAGTCTCTCCTAGGAAAACTGCACTGCAAAGAAGGGTGGGGGTTTTTTTATTGCTTGTTTGTTTGTTGTTGTTGGGGGATCTTGGGGTATTGGTTTTTTTTGTAACCCACAAGCCATCTACTAAAAACTTAGCTGGTTGTTTTTACAGATGAGGCAATATAACCACGAACTGGTATTTTACAATAATCAGAAGTCAAAATGACCAGTGGGATTATTTTTACATTAAGGTGAGACAAATCTGAACTAAATCTTTCAAGAGGCTGAGTCCACTCAGAAAATAATATAGATTTCTAAATATGCAAGGACAAGGCCTTCTATTTCTCCTGGTAACAAGACACTTACGAAACACAAAACCCAAATAATCAAAGTATGCCCTTTCGTAAGGTGATGTTTTGTGAGGTTTTTTCCTAAACATGGCAAAAATTCAGTGAATATTTCCTATTCTAAGTAAGTGTTATTGGAGGTTTTGTTCCTTCTTTTTCTTCTCTTTTTGGCAGTACACCGTTACTGCACAATTACTGAACCATACAGTTGGTTCCTCAATCAGGCACAGCACACAGCATGGGCTCCTTAAGCTACATTTACTGAGTAAGACTGTACTACAGATGGTTCTTCATGGCAAGTCTGAGTTGAATTTGAAACAGAAAACATCAATATGAAGCTTCATTTCAAAGGAGGACAAACTAACAAGACTCCATCAGATGTGAATTCTCTATACAAAATGATTTCACGTTGGGAAAGAACATTTCAAAATAGCAATGTATCCTCTCAGATGATTTCATTCATTTGCCATTATTGAAGTTAACTGTCTTCAAATTATGATTTTAATCCTCATAGCAGAGACCTGTCTTTGATCTAAGGCAGTCGGTTGAAGGAGAAAAAGAAAACTTAAAACCAAACAAAATAATACTTTATAATGACTCTTTAAAATGACTATGTTGAGTACCATAAGAAAATGAAAGATTGTCTCAGAAAATGTGATAGCAAATGTGGACAACAGACATGTCTTGACCAGTGAGCAAAGAGGTGCTTTAAATGCTGTCTACAAGAAGCTACAACAAGAACACAACAATTCAGTGCAAAACTGTGAACTACAGGAAAAAAAAGTAATAAAATAAAGAAGTTCCCTAATTATCACGGTAGTCTCATTCAAGCTGCTTAGAATGTTGCAGGAAAACTTTGGGACAGCCTCAGGTTTTTTGACATCCTCCACCCTAGCCAGCAACAATTATAAAAATGTGTTTCATTAAAGATTTTTCCTGAGCCACAAAACCAAGGAAATAAAACAAATACTTGATTCAAGCAATACATTCTTCTTATTCAGGTAGTTGAAACTGATGTGTAGATCTTTCAGAATTTAAAATATTAAATAGGATGTTTCCATAATGTGATGAACCTGAGTCAACCTACTAATTGAAGCCCAAATCTGTTTTTCAAAGACATACCTGCAAGGGTGCACAAACAGCATACTCAATCTCCCTCACTTAAAACACAAAATTTCATCAGTAAAATTGCAGCAGCTAATTTTCAGAATCTGAGGAGCAGGACACTAGTGTCTTAATAGGCAGCTTTACTGCAAACCTACAGGCGGACTTTCTTGCTTACTCAGTATCAGTTTACTTTCCAGTCACTTTCCTTGGCAATGTATTTTTAGAAACAATGTAAAAATACATGCAATGTCATGAAAACAAGAACTTGCCAAATCTATCAGCACTCCTGCAACTCAGGTAAAACAAGCATCTTAGTTACTACGAGCTATTTGTGCACATATCTTAGATATCCTTATCACTGGATAAAAACCAATTTTTGTTTCAACCATTGCATTAATGCCAACTATAATAAATACAAGGCATGTCTGTATTTTGTACAACTCATTATCAACCAAACTCTGAAATCAGTTCAAGTTACTAGAAACTGAATGGTGGTTCTTTGGTTAAGCAATGCATCTGCTACTTTGTACCCAGGGCCTCATTGTATTTGTGGAAAAGCTGTGCAAGTATGAAATATTTACCAAATATTTACTAAAAAACCCCACTTCCCATTTACAAAAAGGATCCATTTATAAAGATCCATTGTGTCAAAATGTTTCAACAATCAATACGAAAGGCCTTAAACGTCACCAAGACTGTAATTTAAGAAAAACACTAGAGGATTTGATGCTGTAACTGAGGCAATACATCATTCCAGAAATTTAAGAACTTTGTTTATTCGTAAGATATACCTTAATATATTAAGATATATCTTATATCTCAGTAAGGTATTTGGCCAGAGGCCTGCAGGGTTAAAAAGCCCCAAACTAAATGAAACAAAAATCCATGCTCTCTCCCATTTCTCTCTGGAAATAAAATTTGTCTGAAAAGTTAATTGAACTCAGCCACAGCCTTTGAAAATCAACATTAAACCATCCCCATTAAACTTCTTCCTGTTACTGGAAGGAGATGTGACCATCCTACATTACTAGTCTGAAAACACTTAAGGCCTTTGATTAAATTAGTTGACAGGATGACTCCACTGGGAGGGTGGGTAAACAGCAAAGTATCAGATTTCACTGCAAATGGGGGCAAGATTTAAACTATTTAAACAAGTCCTCCTATTTCAGAAGGAGGATTTAAGATTTGCAACCATTTGTAACTGTTAACATTTAGCAATTTGCGTTTCTATTATTTCAAGAAGATATTAGAAATACCAGTCTCCAACAACATTAAATTTCAGTGCATGTAAGAGAATAATATCTAAGTGTTATTATGAGTTACAGATGATGGCTGAAGCCTATAAAGAAATACTCTGAGGAGCAGCAATTTACTATATTATACTTTCATTTCACAATGAGTGGTTTACACTTCTTTTGCCACCAGATTAACTAAAAATATGTATTTTGGAATTACAGCTTTCTTTAAAGCTACTACAATTTAATAAGACAAATAACCCAGTAAATAAAAGCCAAATTAGTCATCTCAGCAGATAAGAGAATGACTCCAGCGGATGTACCTGTCCTCTTAACTATTCTTTTTGTAAGACAGAAGGTCTTCAAAGCCTTCAACAAGGCAGTTGACTGTGTGTTGGTATGCAAAGCCATGTGAAGTAGACATTCTCTCTTGAAGAGGCAAAGTGCACAATAATGTAAGGCCAGCAGATGTTCTAGAAGTGCTTTCTCCTAAAACCCAAGCTATGTTTCCCTGTGAGCCGCCCCCAGGCACAGTTGGAAAGGGACAGAAGGCCTTGGCTGATGTGTTCCCAAGACAGAAGACAGCGATTCCCTCATGTTGTAGTGGTGCAGCACAGCACCTCCATCACTCTGCAGACATTTTCATCTCCTCAGGACTCTCTCTAGGTGACCTGGGGGACAGGGGGAAGAAAAAGAAAAGTGAAAAGTAAGACTCAAATCTGACCAGCGATTCCAAGTAACTGGTTTCCCATAAAGGGGAAACAAAGATGCAGATTTTTGTGCATACTGTGGGAAGCTCTATCTATGTCATACAGGGTAACTGGAATGTAACTTTTACAAGCCAGAGACTACAGACAGGTCCAATTAGTGAGTTTTTCTCCTAAATTACCCAGATGAAAGATGACAACACTATTCATGTGAATAGAGCAAAGGATTCTTTCTGACAAGTAGAGAATCCTCTTTAAGATACAGGTATATTGAGCTAACCTATAAAATTTAACAAGACAGTAGAGACAGTAAAATGGCTACTGTCATTAATATTGTCACAATGTGATTACCAATTGTAACTAGTTATTCAATTAGGAGTTTATTCATGCTGTTCCTGAACTGTACAGTTTGAAGACACACTTCTACATTCCGTGTTTGGTAACTTCAATGATATTAATCAGCACCATTCTTTTAATGGAATAACGGCATATAATGCTATAATATTTTTTTAAATCTAAGTATGTTTATTTATATTTTGCAGTATTGTACATTAAGACATAAAAATGAAGTATTTTCAGGAAGGCCCCTTATTAAGGGCAATAAACTCTATTAGATATCCATGAATAATAGTTTTACACAGAAGAAAGTTATGTTCAATCATCTCCTAGTACAACAGCAACATAAAAATTATAGGACACAGAGGTATTATCAGTGAATTTTCTAAACAAGCCTTCTGTAAGAGGCTGAGAGACACTAAACAAACACTTCAAGTATACAAGTTCCAGTGAGTATTTTACTTTACCATAATTTTTATTCCTAGACTACGGGAGAGCTGAATCCTCTTCAAATACTCCAGTACTCAGATAGGTGTTACTCTTACATAGAACTCATGCACTCATTCTCTATACCCATGCATGCACTCACTGATGTGTCTGAAAACATAACTCATACAAGTAGGACATTTGCAGCTCACCGGTAAATCTGTAATGGCCACGCTGCTTGTGATGGAGTGGGCACGGAATTTGTTGGACTCACCAACATGGCACTATATATGTTGGAAGCAACCACAAGTATACAAAGCAGAATTGGTCCTATGATGGCCCCTTCCAGTCCCAGGTAATATGCTCCACCAGCTACCGCAAGGCCTGTCAGGTAAGGATGGCCACCTCTGCCACAAGAACAGTAAGATTAAATTAAGAACAACAAATGCAGTATTATCAATTATGAAATGTGAATTAGTAATAATGCTTTATTGAGCTTAGGAAATCTACAGCTAGCTATAGATACCCATATTTACACTACAAACTGCTGTTTGAGTGGCTGCACAAATGTTTCAAGCTTATTCTGCGCTGTATTTGCACAACAGATCAAACACTCTTGTAGCATGGAATGCTGGTAATACCCACAATGGAGGAGTTACTTTACAGACATCTGCTGAAGAATGTCTGAAGGGCTTAACAGCAAACACGTTTCCATTTTAAGAATGGAAAGATGGTTGGTTAGACTGTTCATGCTTTATGGACAAGAACTGTAAAATTTTAGTACAATTAGCAACACGTACTATGAGCACCGCTGAGCAAAGACATGAATGTACACGAGACAGCAACCTGCAGTGCATCTTTCAAAGAACAGTCAGCATACAGTGTTCAAATGAATAGCCATGTCTTCTCATTTTGTTATAAAAAAGCCTCTGAGATTTAGTGTTTGTTATCATTACTTTTTAATGTTTTCAGATGAAAAAGAAAACCATATTTTAATAAATATAGTAGTATTTACTAGAAAGTTGGGGCCAGCAGAGCTTTTGGTAAGAGCTCTTATGGCAGCAAGTAAACCATGCTGTTTTTATTTTCTGTGTCTCAACTGAGGTGCAAAATGTGAATTCCACCAACAGCTTTTACGCAAAACCTGCTCACCGTTCTTCATTCTTTACCTAAAATAATGATGGCAATATGGAATTGTATAAGAAAAACTACAGTTGTTAGCATGCCATTCTCAGAAGTTCCTCTAAATTCTGAGTGTAATGCACAGAAAATACCAGCTAGTAAGTTCAGAGCTCCAGCAGTTGCTGAGGTTTCTACTATGGCCCTGACTTCTACTCAACCCTCAAATTTGCAGTCTTTGCCTTCATCACAACTGTGTGCAAAATGAGGCCATGAAACATGACCTATTAAATAATGCACACCTCAACCATGTCTCACCCAGATCAAACTTAACCTGCTGGCAGGGCCAGACTGCCTTTCTGAGTGGACAAACTTGACCTTCAAGTTTCATGTTTCTCCAACAATAGACAAGATTCATTTCTAAAAACTTCCATTTCTTTTTCCCCATCATTTGCTTCAGTTTAAATATTCTTTTGGCTAGTTTTCTAAACTAAACAACAGATCACTGGAAGAAATAGGACCACAGCACAAAGGCAATCCATTTAGAAAACCCTGCATAACCTAATTATAGCTATTTCTAATAGGTTTAATCTAATCGGCAAGGCAGAATGATGCTTACTGTTCTATTTATTGGGAAGGATACAATTTTCCTCCACTGTCAGAAAATCTATTCCTGCCCCATATATTTTCTGTACAGTAAACAGAGTCTGCATCTTCTACGGTCCAAAAAAATGTATTCTAGTAAGCAGAAGAACTATTGGGTGTTTAAATAGCTACTAGCCTCAAATTTATCTGTGATTTATTGTTGGAAAAATTATCTAATTTGATTATAGTTCACTTGTTAGCTTTAATTCATTCAAAATAACTGGATCCACAGTCTATGAAAAATTGTATTAATATTGGGCATATTAGCATTAGGTAATCTCTGTTCAGTGTAATTATATTTAGTGAACAAAAATATTAATTTCTAACAACACAGAACTGAAACACTTTATGTCCTCATTCTACATTAACTCTCCTGTCACAAAAACCAGTACAAATGAGGGCCTAGAACCAGCATGTTCTGGACCATGAAGTCCTCGATTCAGACAGTTTACCAGGATTGTTTCTGACGATCAAGACTGAAGCAGTAACTAGAGAAGTACACCCTGATGTCTATACTGTACGTGGATGTGAACATGTATTGTACGTATGAAACTCGACATTTCACATCTTTGCGGGCTCTGTTTAACTGCGCTGCTCTATCTACTAGTCTGAGTTCATAACGGGATTCACGAGGTATTTCAGCTGCACAAAATCTCAGTGAACATTTCAGTCGCACCCCACGTACAATTGCACATGCTGGCTTTGTCTTCTCCACTTGGAGTTTGTTTCTCTGTTTACAAACTCAAAGCTGAAACCAGGAGACATTCAAAGTCAGAAGAAGCAGCCAAACACCTACCAAGTCTTTTCAATAAATATGTGCCTATCTCCCACAACAGGAAAACAGCACTGACTACTGTTTCAGTAGAAGCCTATCTCCAGTTTTGCCATTTCAACAGATATTTGCACTGGATATGGTGGCAAAACAAACCAATCCTCAAAATCCCCACAATCCATTCTGAAAAATAAAGCTGTTCTTTTTAGGCCCCTAATTAGCTCACTGTTTGTCTGCTCTGCAGCATCATCTGGCACTAGGCGATATAAAGGAAAATGCTACACATCTTTAGTCAATAATTAGATAAATAGAAAACATAAACCAATTCTAACAATCCCAACCGAAACAGTTCATTTTGCTGATGTTGAGTTCAAGACCTCTGAAGTGCCGAAGTTCAAAAAAAAGAGACCTGGGAAAATGAAGGTACTTGGGTCAGTAAGATTTCTTACTATAAGGTTATTCCTGTGCTTCAAGATACTCCAGAAAAATGAGTTTCAAAGGCGTCAGTGATTGTCAATGATTTTTACAATGCTAACTTTAAGAAGCGTTCAACGTACTTACCCTGATATATCTGAATAAATTGCTGTATCTACAAAATAGGTTGGCAAGAGGTGAAAAACCAAGAGCAAAAGGGCTTTGCATCCCTGTCCTTGCACAAGCCACAAATCCAGGACTGCAGGGACCGCTGCCCAGTATGTTCCCAGAAATGGCACTGCTCCAAGGATTGCTGCTAATGCTAGAGCACACAGAAGTAGAAGTGAAAAAAAGACCAGAGAAACATATTTCAAGAATATATTTACAGTTACATTCTGACACTTTTGCCACACCAGTAAGCCCCACTTCTATCAACTGTTGAAAATAAAACATTGAAGTAGTGCCACATGAGGCTCTTGGTGTTTTATAGCTGTGGTTTAGGAAGAAAGAAAATTACACTATTCCCCATACAGTAGAGCTTCACCAACTGACAGTCATAAGGAGTTACTTCCAGAAGAGGCATCAATTTAGAAAAATGTGAATTTATACCAAACATGCACATTTCAAACTTCTACAAAACTTCTAATTAGCAACTGTGTAAGAAAGCATACGAGCCCAAGTCTCACTGTAACTTACTGCATCTCCTGCAGTCAACCATAATAATTAGAAAGCAGGCAAACATAAAATTTATGACTTACATATTTCTATATGCAAACATGTACACACAGGTGCAAACCGTTTTGATAATACGAAGACCTGCTGCAATCTAAAGCAGTACAGTTCTGCTGTCATTATAATTTAATGCACCAGGAATGAACATAATACAAAGTACAATTAAGTGGGGGCTTTTTCCTTTTTTTTTTTTTTTTTGGGTCTCATTAATCAGAAAGCAAAAATTCTTAAGGTTTTGCATGTAGTTGAAAAATAAAGACTGATTACTTTCCAAGTAGGTCTAATGACAATCAATGCCTTTAAGGTAGTTGCACTTTATAACACAGCCATTTCCTGTTACGTTGGGGGTTGTTGCTTTATAACTTCCCCTTATGTTTCCTTGTACATAAACATTTAAAAATTACTATTTATTATTATTCTTTACAGAGGAAGAGGGGCAAAAGAAGAACAGGGGAGGAGAATTTTCAGTGAAAAACTGTCCAGCCATTTCCAAAACTAAGATTAAAAAATAAAAGAAAACCAGAGGCTGGTAATACAGTCAGGGCAAAAGTACTGAAAACAAGAAGAATGCCTCTATCATGCATTTTCATGATACCAGATCTTCCTGTATTTAGGCATCTTGAAAATTCAGCACCTGTCAACTGTGAAAGAAACAGAAGCCAAGACAGGCAGAATGAAGTCAAAACCTGAAGAGACTTGGACTGAATACAAGGGAGAGAGAATTACATCCAGCAAAAGAAACTGAAAGTAGTAGTAAAATAGCTGGCAGGAAATGTGTTGTGAAAACAGAAAAAGGCAAGGCTCAGACGTAAGACAGCAATCAGGGCACTCTCTCCACTCTACCCACGCCATATTCTCTAAGCTTGACAGCAACATTTAATCCTTCTGATTTTGCACAATAAATAATTCTATCATATTATTTATAAATACGTTTTAATTGTTCCAATTCTTACCAGATGGTATGAAGACTATGTTAATCCCAAATATAGTGTGAGTCAGCCAAGTGTAGAGTCCATAGAACCCAGCCATTTTGAGGGAAGCATCAAACACACCTCTAAAATGATCAAAGAAACTCTGTTAATTTTTATTGGCAACAGGATTTTAGGAACTATAAAGATACCCACACAAGCTGCTTTGAAAAACTGAAAAGCCATCAGTGCCACAAACAACACATCTCAAAATGTAACACTGAACCCTTAACGTATCTGTTCCCTCTGAGAAGAGTGAACATCCACCACATCTGTCATTCAAGGCATTTAGACACAAAAACCAATAGGTTCCAGGAATAAATTCCTTGAAAGAAAATGCTCAAGTATCAGACGACATCCTCTATCAAAAACAACCTTTTATCTATGAGAAGCAGTACCATTCTACAAAAAAAATGACTTTTTCTTTGCCCTTTTTCACTTCTACTATTCGTTCATTTTCTTTACCTGCTTCCATTTCTACACCTGCTCATTCTCATTGGATTAAAACCACTGATACGTGAAGTGAAATAGGCTGTTTAAACTCTTACTTTCCTACAAACTTACATGTACTTCTGGATGAAAATAACTGAGAGTCTCATATTCACTACTGGATTTTAGCCTCAATACCTCAATATCCCCTAGCTTTTACGTTGCTTACTAGGTTACATTACTAAAAATCAAATAGTAAATCTGGTAATCTAATTCAATCCTGCTGAATCTACATCCAACATGCCGGATACAAAACAAAGTTCTCTCTTAAGTGTGACCACAGTTTCACAAGACAGCAAACAGGCAGCTAAGTGCTGTCACATTTTTACAGCACTAGGGCACATACACATGTGGAGTATCCCATAACTGAGCTGAAAACCCATGCCTTAGATCTACAGTCACAAAAATAATAGACTGGTAAATCTCACCACTGTACTATGATACTTTTTCACCCTTATTTGTGAAAGGCATGCTGTTTCCCAAAATCACTGTTTCAGCTTGAATCCAAGTAACAAAACCACCCCGAGTTCCTCACCTCAGAACAGTCCTAACAGCTACATCACTGCAGGAGTGGTGGCACACACACCCTCCTAGCAAAGATACATGTCAAGTTTGCTGATGTTAAGTTCCCATTTATAATTCATGCTTTCAGTTACACTGATTGTGTCTTTGCAGTTTTGGTAACTCTGGCAGGAGGGCAAGGAGGACAGGAAGACATACAACAGAAATCACAGAGCCAGATGATGAGTGGGAAGATTTTGCACTTGGAAGGGGAACACAGGCTGCACAGAAAAACAGCACTTTCTGGATCTGAAGTCTTTAAGAGCACAGATTCCTTCCTCCACTGAGTCCAAAAAGCCTCCCAGGAAAGAAACCTTCTCTGATATTAAACTATTAGGCAGAATCTTATCTGAACTACCAGCAAGAATGCCAAGAGTCACAGTTTTTGCTTCTTTGGCCACTATACTCATTATTTCTGTAGGCAGTGTGAATATTTTTGCCCTCCTTTCCTACATAAAGGCTCGCATAGATTCCTAAATGACTTCTGAATCAAAATTATCATACTTAAAATTAATTCACTGGAAGTTATGAGTGCATAATAAACCTCACACATCAACACTACTGTTCAAAATATGAGATTCTCTTAACAGATTAACCAGGAAAAACTGTTGTCAGCCATTTTTCCCCCAAAAAGAGGGAAAAGGAAAATATGGAACAAAAGCAAGCTTTAAAGCATGATCTGAAATAACAACTCAAACCTTTGACAGATGAGTATTATGTGGTGCATACAGGAAGGGAGGGAATATTTACAAATGCATGGTGGCCTCAGTAAAAAAAGCCTCAATACTTCTCAGTTTAGAAAAACTTCTGTATTATCAAAATGGAAAGTCGGATCAAAATACATAAAATCTACAGATTTTGAAGAGTGACATACCTGTATTTTAGTTATAAAAAAAAAGAAAGATTTTCACATGAAAAAAAAAAAATTGGCAAGGAGGAGGCACCCAAGGCCACAGTAAGAATTGCTGAATGTGAGCTTACATTAAAAACTCAAGATACTTTCATACTTCAGCTACTCAAAAGTCTTAATTTTCTGCATTTTCTGTGACATTTAATTCATGTCTGCTCTTTCTGAGGATATCACAGGAGCATAATATCTTTTTTAAGAAGAACCTGTTTATTAAGTGGAACTGACTCTGTCAATCATCAAGAATAAACATCATATAAAAAAGGTTGAAAAATAACAAATCTATCAACATTTTATTTTAGGATATATTACAAAAACAGAGGCCTGAATACCACTTTAATCCATGTGTGTAAGTTATCTGCAGCTGGATTTTAAGAATTTAGAACACTAAAAACAATACGAGATATTTTGGCAATGGAAGCTTCCAGGCAGCTGAACAGATGAAGTGCTATCTGTACTGCTGTGGTCCTGAGGATGCAACAAAAACAATCCATCACTTCTCCTGGTTGCCCTAAAGATACATTTGTTCCCACTAAACCCTTATGCTCTTGTCAAGCCAACAGCCTCAGCCTTGCTGGTCTCTTGAATGTTAGAACTGTATCTCACAGTTTCTGAAACTCTTCACTGGTAACACAAAGTTTTCAGTTTTTTAAAATGCAATTTGCCAGGTCCTTCCAAAACAAAACCAAAAAGAAAAAAAAAAGGGCAACAAAAAAACCCAACATGTCCAGAACGATGTTATAAGGAAACATGAAATCTAAATATTTAATAGCATCTACGAGAATCCTGATTTCAACATGCTATAATTAAATCTTCAAGTAAACCTTTTTCCTATCCAATAGGAACTGTGGCACAAATACATGACAGTTCTCAAAAATATTTTGTAACTATCTTTGAGTATCTTATTTCTTGCATAAAGATGTTTTCTGAATTAATAAGGTCTTAACAACTTCTATATGTGTGTCCCAAAACTTCATTTCAGGATACAGAAGGTGAGACAGGTCTCTAGCTTGAGACAAGTATCTGAAGTATCAATTTCACTTGAAATTAAAATATCTAGCTACAGGGAGTAATTCTGGATTTTCCCACAAAGATTACAAAAGAAGGAAATACAGTGTTATTACGGTAACCAAAAGGAAGACACCAACCCAGGGTAAAATCTGTTGAAGGTGTCTATAAAACAAGCTGCTTTCGTAGTCTCAGCTCAAGGACTTGGCAGTCACATGCATTAATAGAACAACAGAAAAGTTAGTCCTGGACTATCAGGTAGTCCTGGTCTGATGTCATTCTGCAAGTTGACACGTAGTGTGTTTCAAAGGCCAACGAGTGCATACCTCTAAAAGACTGCAGAACAGTACAGCATCTCTCTCACTCCTTACTTCTAACACACACACCTAATAAGCTGAGAGGAGAAGGCATCACACGGTGCTGGGAAGTTGTGAAGCACCAGTGGTCAAGCAGGAAGCAAGAGGAGGCTACACTTACTTTCATTCTGCTCCTCTCCTTCCCTTTGGTTTGCGTCTGCCTCAACTAAAGTCATAAAAAGTAATGAAAAAGGCACAGGGGATCCTACTTTGTGGCAGGCATGGACCAGGAGAACTTTAAAGTCTCTGAAAACTCATGTTTGTTACTTTCTGGTAGCTGTCACAAAAACTAAAAACCATCTACTAAAGTCTCTAGAAATTCATATTCATTTCACTTCATGGTTAAGGCAGCAAAAAAATAATTCTGAAAACACTAACCAGAATCTTATCAGCAGTTTGCTTCAGCTACTCTGCACCTGAGATACCAGACCTTAAAGATGATGTGGTGTGCTAGTGCCAACACTGCATGAATTTACTACCATCTGTAAAATGCAGGCCTTCCTGGTGTAATTATGACAGTAAGTTTCATCTCTTAATACATTATTGGCACACATACAGCTTCTTTTTATATATGAGAGTAATTGCAAGCTTCAGAAATCAGAAAATGCAACTGCTGCTCACGTCTCACTTTGGCACTGTATCTCGATGAACCACTTTACCTGCAAGAGCTGTCATCTGCAAATGTGTAATTTATGAGCACTTCATGCCAATTTAGCGTAAGGCATACTTAGACACACATATTCCATTTTACTGAGCTCTGAAAAGCATGCAAAATTAAAAAAAAAAAAAAATCAGAGGACATAGGTCATGTTTCACATTATTCAGATTAAAAATGAAGAAACTTCAGTCAAATGCTTCTGCACAGCTGGCCTACTTTTTTTTTTTTTGGTAGAAGTTCTTACTACTAAGTTCCTTCCCTAAGCTAGGGAATTTGCTTGTACACTCCACAAGGGAGAGGGCCACCTTTTCATTTTATGGGGTTTGTGGAGTTTAGTGGATTTTTTTTCTCTTTTACTGATTGGCCATAAAAAGTCTAGAGCTTCACTTTTGTCTACATCAAATGTACATCTACCTGAACTTGAATTCACTTCACAGAGCCTGCAGGTAAGATCTGTTTACTTTTAGTGACACAGTGAAGTTTCAAAAATTTCAACCTAATGCTGCAACAACCTCAGCTGAACAGAGCTCTCCAGCTCAGATAATGCATTTTTTGACCTTGGAGTTAATTTTATTTTCCGGATGTCTCTGTTTCCAGAGCACTGGAGGAAAGAAGAGCATATGGGCTGAAATAATGAGAATTTGAGTTACCAGAAATATTAGAGTAAGCATATCGTAACTCATTTTCTGGTTATTATACCAGATTTATAATGAAGCCTATAGCCTGGTGTGTGAATGGGCACAAGAGTAAAAATTAGGCAAAAGTGGTATTTGTCTGTGGAAAAGCTTATAAGAAACAGCATTTCCCTCAATTCCTTACAAACCACTTTACAAGCCATACAACAGTTGACAATGCAATGAAGATTCAAGTTTGGTAACAGGAACACCCTTAGCCAAAAACACTGTTAGAAAACGACGATTTCACTCTTTGGTCAACCTCTTTACACCACTGATGTTTGGTATTTTCCCTTATTCTTTAAGTAGACACTAAAAGGATAGTACTGTATCTTTGTTGCAAAATCCTTCTGTACACAGAGCTAACTAATTCAAAACCATGCTTTAAGAAACTTCAGCTATTCTGCTTCTTTTGAGAATACAACCTTCACATTTTAAAAGTAGAGAGTTCAAGGTATAAGTGAAATGCATTCCAAACTTCATATTGCTGTTCCACAATTGATTCCAGATCAGGTTAGCTCACAAGTGTCCCAGGCAAGGAGTCCTCCCATGCCCCTGTTCTCAACCATTCACTTCTGTCCCAGGCCATCCTTCCTCTATCTGCCAGCACAGTCTCCATTATGTGCCACAACGCCTTTTACAATTAATTCAGCCAATAATGATATTTTGCTGGGTTAGTTTTAACTAAATATCTCAGATCTCTACTCCACATCCAACTCGTAAGTAGTGGGTTAAATAGGGGCGTTCCCACCAGGAAAGAAGGCAGCACACTCATGGCTGGAGAACAAGAACTCTTCTTTGCACAACTGTACTGCCTTATCCCAGCCGAAACTAACACTCACTGTCTCCATAACTTCAAAACCAAATAACTCACTTCCTTTCTTCAGACATCACCACCATCTGTTGCAAAAGAGAAGCTGCCAGTGACATCTATTATGTTAAAAAAGACTGAGGTATTCCTCTACAATGATTCCCCAAATTTCAAGTGATCACCAGGAAAACAGTAAGAATGAAATGACTCAAAGTCCTTTTGCAAAAAAACCTCTTAAGTGTTCTTTGACTCTCTTTAAGGGTTCTGTTCCTTTAGGGATAAAAAAAGACTCTCTTTATTTTTCAGTTTCAAATTACACATTAAAGTAAGCAAAGTGCAGTAAGATAGATTCCAGCTATGAATAAAGCAGAAGTGTCAGGAAGTGTTTCTTGACAGAGTAAGAGCATCTCAGGAGCAACATAAATATGCAAATTACTTTCAGAGATGACTCCATGACAAGATTTCAACAGTTTTGCTGCTGAAATTAATTTCTCCTCATGAATGACACAACTGAACAAAACAGCTCCAACACATGCAGGCTAGTAATGACACTAATCAGATAAAGTGATACACCAAAGCATAGTTCCTCCAGATGGTATAACTGATGCAAACAATGCACACACCTCCCAAGGAAGGACAAGGCTCCAATGAATTTATCAAAACTTTGCTTAAGAGTGGTAACCAGTCTGAAGGACACAGCAGCACACAGACTTTCTTCTCTAACAGAGAAACATCTACATTCTGTGAAAAATAACAATTAACATGTAGTCCAATCCATAAGAAATTCTACATCTGATTATTTCTTTACAATACTTTCATATTTGTGTTAATTTTTTAGCTACTACTTTGGCCTGTTCTAGTCACATACTAAGTTTACAATTATTCTTCTGAGAAGCACATTTGAAAGGACTAGTTATTTCTGAATCACCTATTTCTAACATTTCCATATTTTTATCATGAGTAGACAATGCTTACTAAGTGCAACACGTAACTATTCTAAAAATGGATCTTGGAACATAACATATAGAAGGCCAAACTTGTGCAGACCAAAGGTCTGTCCAGCCAGCATCCCATCTTCGGAAGAGTCCAGAAGCAGATGCTAGGGGAACAAATGAAATAGGACAAACCTATTTAACAATCCCCAATGAACATTCTTTCACACTCTACTTCCACCTCAGGGGAAGTTATGAACCCCATGCAGGCTTTCTATTAATTAATCTTCAATTAGTATCTCTTCTGAGTCCTCCTGTTCAAACCTGCAAGTTGTTGCAACTCCAAAATCCTCCAAATCTTACCCATGTCTACTGACTGCTGCATCACATTTTTTGAAATTTGTTTTTTGAAACTGCCTGCTTGCTTTTTGATGAAGCCAAGATTTTATCCTGAAAGAGACCATAAGCAGTCCAACTCAGTCATCCTTTTCACACTGGTTCTGATTTTACAAACCTCAATTTTGTAAAAGCCTTTTTTTCCAGGCTGAAGAGTTCTAACCAGCTCAGTCATTCCTCACAGAGAAACTGATGCATGCCTTCACTCCTCTGATCAGTCTTGTTGATCTCCCACCTTTTTGAGGTGCAGGAACCAGAACGGCACATAGTAACTCAGGGTATAAGCAAGTCACAGATTCACAGAACGGGAGTAATAGTCTGTGTTTCTGTTGTCAAGGTCCGTGGTAACAAATCTTAATGTTTGATATGCCTGGCACATGTTTTTAAGCATTGCCAAGCACTGAGCTCGCCTGTGTACCGGAAAATATAGCTCCCAAGTGATAAGAGTCAGCACAGCAGTAATCAGCTTATGTGTGAAGCTAGGACTGGTTCTCACCTGCATGCATCACTTTCATCTACACTATATTTCATCAGTCATTTTATTTCCCAGACACTGCTGTCTTCTAACTGAGTTTGTCTACAATCCTGCTGCGTCCACGACTTCTCTGGGCAACCTGGTCCAGTGTCTCACCACTCTCACAGTAAAGGATTTCTTTCTAATATCTAATCTAAACCTACCCTCTTTCTCTTTAAAGCCAATAGAACTTGTCCTTGAAAGTCTCTGGAAAGAGATGCTGTAAAAAACCTTTACTGAATTTCAGTAGAACACAGCAGACAGATGAACTTAATGTGGTTTTGCTTGCCCACACTTCTAAAAACATAGGAGTAAGGCAGAACTTCTCTCTACAGAACTCCACTGATTCTTTGCAACTATATCATATTCACCAGGTGCTGGTATGTCCTTAAGTTCCTACTAAGCTATACAGTACCAATATCCAGCTTACAAGTCAGTACTTCCTGGGTTCCCTGGAACACTTTTTAAAAAATTTTGCCCTTGAGATGTCTACAGCGAATTATCATCAGTCAGTCACAACAATTTGCTATTGCTCATTTCAACAGTTTTTTCTACAAGCTCTTCTACAGTCTCTGTAATTTCTGGGAGATTCTGCTACTGCTCACCCGTAAGAAGGGTTTTACAATGTGACTCCCTCCATCTACCTTCACAGCATCAAACAAAACAGAATTAATTTACTTCAACCCTTCACAGCCTGCAGCAGCTTTGTGGTTGCTGAGTACTCCGTGACATCCCTCAGCCCCCTGACTGCTTGTTGCTCCTGCTGCATATGAAAAATTGTACTTTGGTTTAACAGCAGTTTGTGGAGCTTTGAGCAAATGAATCAAACAGAGCACCACCACCACCCTCACGCTTTAGGCCTATTTCTATCTGCTGAGGTTTATGATCTTTTCGTTTATTTAGCAAAAACTTCAGCTTTTTAAAGGATAGTTTCTCATTTCCTTGGCTTTCAAAATTTTGCTGCTCAGATATGCACTCTCTCTTCCCTTCAGCATTACTTAGCTGTTAGCATGCACTGGCATTGTATATTGAACATTTATTATTCTCCACACCACTCATAAGGATGTAAATTCTTTTAGATTCCCATTTTAGCTTGAAAAGTTCATGAATGAGAGTAACAGCTAGCTGGAGTCAATACTGCTTGAGATCTATTGCAGTCTTGTATTAACTCCCAGATTGTTCAGATTATTACTATTATGAAATTATGAAACACAAGCATAAAGAAAAGGGAATTTTCATTGCTTAGAATAAATAACAGATTGACCTTATAACTTGGAAAAAAAGCACAAAGTTAAAGCTGTGATGTCAAATCTTTGAAATATTAGGAAAACCTGAAGTTTTATATCAGACTTCATCTGTCTTCTTACATTAGAATAAATCTGTATTTTAGACAGCAGAAACCTAGCCAAGGTTATAATAACATATACTGCAATCTTAAATATACACATAAAGAATTATTAGATATGCAAGCATAGAATTCTGCAACGTTATACTAAAAATAATTCTAATAGTATACTTTTATTCTTAGAAATACCTGAGAGGAGATCTTTTCCCTATATATTTAATAAGTCTTTCAGCATTCCTTGTCTTTCTACTCCTTCCAGTTAACTACTTGGCCTGCCTTAGAAGCAAAGAGAACTAGCTGGCAGAGCTAAAATCCAGATGCAGATTAAGCACCACTCTCTTGACTGATACAGTTTATGTCATTACCAACTAGGTTCTGACATACAAGTAACTTTTAAGAAGTTGGCGCTGTGGTAAAAGAAAAGTAATGTATATATATAAAAGCCTTCATGCAACACGTATTAAGGGACTGGTATCTAAGATGCCATGTAGCTATACTATTCTTAAAGACTGCAGGGAAATCTGCTTATGTGTTGAAATGTGCTCCCACACGCTCACTACCCCACAACCTCTACATGTTTACAGACACTTTCAGTCTTAAAAAGAACTGGACAGCCATAGAATTACCAACTAGAAACATGCACTAAGATAAATGGCTGTTAGAATGCAGAGAACACACCATGTGAAATATGAAAGAAGCCAGTGGCAAAATATTGGCACTGTCTCATATAAAGCAAGGAGTCCTCAGTAGCCACTCAGTGTGCTTGAAAAGACACTATACCAGTCTGCAAGGCAGAGAGAACAGAACTGTCTGTTTCAGCATCAGACTATGCACTTAGATAATCTTGTGAATTAGGGGTAGTAAACTGTAAAATTCAGATTAAATTTACAGACTGTAACATGCTTCACCCAAATTATATGTGTAGAATAAAGAACAATGTTTCATCGTTTCAGGTAAGTTTTGGAGTAAAGATTAAACATGAGCACGTAAATTATTTTCTGAAATTTTCTTTGAAGAACTGTTTTTCTTTCAATTATTCTTTGAAAGACTAAAATCATGTGTACACAAAGAAATACACAGCTTTGTTTAAGAATGAGTGATAAAAGAAAAAGGAAATACAGGTAAATACAATCCGGTTTCGGGTTTTTTTGCATATAAGAGAATATTTAAGACTAAAAATGTGATATGAGCAAGTCATGTTTATTGCTACTAAAACAAGCAGCTTAAAAATGCTATTGTCTATCCCACCAGGATAATCATGTTACAGTTACTGTCAGTTTGGTTCTGCAAATGTACTGAAATAATGTGGCATCTCTTACAGATTTATAAGCCACATTGTACTTTTTTTACCCAGTAACTCCACTGAAGCTTTCCTTTCTTCCATGGAATTGAAAACAAAATATAAGTGTCTGTTATTCCCAGTTTTAGACTAGCCAATTATTTAATTATAGAATCATAGAATCATTTAGGTTGGAAAAGACCTCCAAGATCATCAAGTCCAACCTTTGACCGATCACCACCTTGTGAACTAAACCACAGCACTAAATGGCATGTCCCGTTGTGTCTTGAACACTTCTGGGATGGTGATTCCACCACCTCCCTGGACAGTTCCATTCAAATGCTTGACAATCCTTTCCGTAAATAAATTTTTCCTGATGTTTAACCTGAACACCTCTCCTGGCACAGATTGAGGCCGTTTCCTCTCATCCTGTCACTGGTTGCCTGGGAGAAGAGACTGACTCTCACTTGGATCCACTCTCAGGTGGTTGTAGAGAGCAGTAAGGTCTCCCCTGAGCCTCCTCTTCTCCAGGTGAAGCAACCTCAGCTCCCTCAGCTGCTCCTCACTGGACTCACTCTCTAGACCCTTCACCAGCCCCACTGCCCTGCTCCGGACTCGCTCCAGCACCTCAATGTCCCTCTGATGGTGAGGGGCTCAAAACTGGACACAGAAATCAAGGTGTGGCCTCACCAGTGCAGAGCACTGGCCTCACCAGGTACAGGAGCACAATCACTGCCCTGGTCCTGCTGGCCACACTATTGCTGATACAAGCCAGGATGCCATTGGCTTCATGATTAAGACAGAATCATTAAGACAGAATATTTTTCAATTCTATTCCCATCTCATAACATACACCTTAAGTAAAGCTTGAAAAATTTCAGTAAGGTCCTATTAAATGCATTCCTGCAACAAAAGAGATTTCAGCAAGAGACAACTCCTGCTACTAAAGAACATTCATTGCATGCAAAAATTCAGTCAAAACATAATCAGTTAACAGTTATCTTTGAAAAATTAATCTGAAAGACATTATTAATGTTGCAGTAAAACAAACAAGATCACACATTTTGCTTTTTCTAAGCATTAGCTTAACATGCTGGAAGATTATTGTTTTCTGTGGGAATTGTATCACTGTTTCATTTTCTCCATAATTACTGCCAGGATGCCACAGCAAACCAATTAAAAGTTTCAACAGCTGAAATTGTTTGTTTGTTTATCTGTTTGTTTGCATTCTAGCTCATTTCAGATCTCTTTAGATGTTAATAAATAAAAGTTGAAATTTCATTAAGAACCTATTTCATCCATCAAGACACTGTAGGTTTTTTTCATATCAAATCTTCCTTTTGACTTTCCAGCCAATTTTATCTAAGGGTAGAAATCCGTAATATTTGAAGTAACTTTTCTATCATCAATGAAAAATCTGATTAAATTTGAGTTGTGCATGGCAAATGAAGAAAATGAAGCAAATAATGATAACCCTTCTCAAACTGAAAACAAACACTGAAAACAGTACTCATCTTCCTGGCATTACAGAACAAACTTCCACTAACACGTTTCAAGGCATCACTCAAAATACTGATTGGGTTTAAGACCATTTCACAACATAATTAGGCCCCACCAAAATTGAAAGCTGCAGTAACTTTAAGCCACAGCCATACCCGTGTGCATGCACTCATGTGAAAGTATCGCACACACTAAATTGCACTGAGGCCGTGAGAACATGCAACTTAGTAATGTGCAATATCTCCACCAGAGCAAGCAGAATGGGAGCTTCAGGGAAGAAGGGTATGGTGCATTCAAGGAAGAGAACGACATGCTGCTCAGGGAAAGGAAAATGGTTCAGGCAAAGGTGTGCATGCTACTAGACTTTGGAAACCTGCGAGTTGGAGAATTATTGCTTCATCCATTCAGGACAAAATAAAAATCCAGAGAAGAGCACTACCTCGCTACTGCAGGGGTAAAGAACATACTTCTCCTACCAATGCAGTGAGGCAGGTGACTCAGTTTTTACAGAACCTTTCTCAAAAAAGCAAATGTCACACTGCTATGGGCAGATAATGATGCCCCTCAACCTTCAAAATACTACGTTAATAATTATCATTACAATAAAAAATTTCACTAACTACTATTGAGAACCAAAATTCTCTCAAAACAGTAAACTGGTTCAAGTGGTTCTCATGTTTTAAAGCAAGTCCTCTTTCTAAACCTGACAGAGTGCTGCCAAAAGAATTCCTGCAGCTCATCCTAATCTGGCATAACCCTTCTATCACAGTCACCAGTCCCATCCCTGCTCCCCTTTCTTCACTAGTTCCTATGGCTGACTTTAAGTAGTTTCAGTGAAACTAAATCATGTATTTACTATATTCATAAGCAACTAACCACCACTGTCAGTCAAGGAAGACTCTTGCACATGATGATGATGCAATATTACCTTGGCAATTCATTGCATTTTTGTCCTGAAATCCACTTATGTAGTATGGAAGGAAAAAATGTAAATAATTTTTTCAAAAGATCAAAAAGAAGACAGAACTGTGGAGGCATGATGAAACACAAGTAAAGAATAGATCAAGAAGAAAAAAAGAGCAATGAATTGTGGCCACACCAAGAAAGTTAAAATGGGAGTAAGAAAAACCCAACACTGCAAACCAAAGAAAAAGAGAAACAGATAAACCAAATGGGCATGAAAGACCAAAACTAGTAGGAAACAGAAGCTTTTTCACTGCTGAGGCATTAGCAGTATTTAGAATTATTATAGTTTTCCTAAATTTTTATTTCCCATCTTGTTTACAGGCAATGGCACATGAAGTTCCAGTAGGGAATTTTGAATTCGTTGATTTGAAAGAGAAACTGTACTTCGTACATCAGTCAGAAATGCCTGTGGTCACATATGGTAGTGATCCCTCCTCCCACATTTTTTTACTGTGTTTTAGGGAATAATCACACAACTACTGACCCTCCCTCTTCCCTGTAGATTAAATGCTGTTTTCCACATGATGCAACCAATGAGGAGGCACGAACACAGACTATGACAACAAAGCACATACAAGTGTTCACTCTAAAATCAGAATCATAGGAGCATTTTCATGATCAAAGTTACTGAAAATTCAGAAAACTGATCTACGACCAGTTTGTAAAGCTGCCTTTCTTCTAGAGTTAAAACCTGCTGGTTGCCATCCAGGGCCTGCTTGAAGGCAGGCAGGACTGCCTGTGAGAACTGGAAAAACTCAATCAAAGGCAGGTATCTGGAAGAAAGGCAAATGCCCAGCTTACAAACAGTCATATTCCCAACATGAGAAAAGACCAAACTAGCAGGTGGCCATCCCCTGAATTACCCTTTGCCTCCCTGTCCCGAGAGAGATCTAGAAAACAGTTCTTTTGTTGACTGTCATGGGTTGCATGGCCCCTTGTGAAGAGGTGCCATCTCTCCAGCACTGAGGCCTGATGGACTGGGGAAGAGAGGGTCTGCCTTCCATCAAGCTGCTGCCTTCCCCAGGTGGCAAGGGATATCCACAGCAGCTGTCCTGCCTTCCCCAGATGAGAAGGGACATCCGCAAACTTGCAGAAGGTGACCTGTCCCACCACCACCCAAGCCCTGACTCCAGACCATCACCAGCACCAGCCCCACCACTGCTCTGCATCACACCACCACCAGCAGCAGCATCCCCGCAGCTGGAGTTTGTCCTGCTGAGCACACGGCAGTGCTCCTCCCCTTGTGCAGCAGTCCCCCCTCCTGCCCGTGCTCACCCAAGTGGTTCCTGTGCAAGGCTGTCACGAGCCTTGCTGCAGTCGGAGCAAGTGGCAGTCACTGCTCTCCCGTGGTCCCACTAGGACAGTCACCTCCTCAAAGCAAGGCTCATGCTTTTCCCAGCACAACTTGCCCTTGGTGATGATGTGCTTGCTGGTGCTTCCAAGCCATCTTCTGTCTTTCACTGCCCTGCCCTTGTACAACTAGGTTTGCCAAACAAACTCTTGGCTTAGGCACGGCATGGTGCTCTTGTCAAATCCCTGCTCGATCCCACCACCTGATACATGCTGCTGGCATTTTGCCCCCTGCCGTCTGGATGAAGGAACTTCCTATCAAAGGCAAGGAGGGCATTTCAACGCATAGTTTGCAGCAGGTAGTGCTTGGATTCCACTCAGCTTCTTCAAAACTTCTGTAGTGTCACCACAGTTGCATCTACTTTTTCCCACTACTCAAATCCAAATCAATAATCTGAGGTGTTGTGACAGAAACAGTCAGATTCAACACTTGGCTCAAAGCAGGCTGAAAAGCTGCTCTTACCCCCATACAGCTCATAAATCTATTCGTGTGAACAGAGAACTGTCACTGTCTTTGCAAATTCATCATCAAGGGAGTTAGAAAAATATTTACAAAATTTATAGCTACTTATAGTCCATAAAATAAAAAATACGGCACAGCTCTGGTAAGAGAAACTGTAATGGGAAAAGGCTTTGGTTTGATTAAGTGCTTTCTGGGTAACATTTTTAAGTTAAGGGATTTCTTGAGCTACAGAAATCATTTGCTGATTGCCCTCCTCTTCTTTCCCCATGCTCTTTTCCTCTGAAATAAACGGCAAAGCACACAAGGCAACAGAGTACCTTGATTACATCCAAGTTTCCTAGTGCTTTTCACAAACATATTTTAAAAAGACCAACAGAAGTGACTGACAATATGGACGATAATTATTTTTATGTCATCTGGTTTATGAGCAACAGAGAGATTAGGTGTATCTCTTGCCAGGAGGATCCCTGCCCTCCAGACAGGACTAGTTAGATACAATCTTAGCTTTGTGCACATGCTATGTCTTCCTGAAGAGTGGTGGGAGCTGGAACACAGCTGGTGACTTTCGAAATTTATTAACTTAATCTTTCTTTGCTTTTGGTCAACTTGAAAGCATGAGTATTTTTAATGTGAATACATGTTGTGAATGCCGTCATAGCCTAATGATGAAAGCGACTACAGATGTTTCATTACATAACAGTTCATAACAAAAATGGAGCCTCTCCCTCCCATCCTCCCAGCAGGCGTTAACATCCATTTTGCATGTCATTTACAGATGAGGTGTACAAGCCATTTCTAGGTTCCTACCCCAGTAGCAACAATTCATCCTCACAAAGAAAGAACAGTTGCTACTTTGTGGCAAAAGAAAGGGCTTGCAATTGTTTTTCATATGGCAACAAATTAGGCATGCATAAACTCATGAAAAACTGTTACTAGACTCTCCATATTTACATACTGAAGACCACAGTAAGTTTTGAGTGGAATGCAAGCTAACCTAGAAGCATTATGCTAAATCCTTAGGTACAACTGAGAAGTGAGGAACTTCTGAAAATCTACGAATCATTCCAAAGAATTCAAATAAGGCATCAAGTACAGGCAACTCCAAATAAGTATGAATGACTGAGTCTGGCTACCTTAGTGAACACACAGACTGAGGTCCCTTGTGTATGACAAACACCTTCATATTCCACATTCTCCAGATTCTCCAGACACTGGCTTTTTCTCATCATATTTGCAGTTACCAAGGCATGTTGGCTCTTTTCTACTCATTTTTCTGTGGCTTCTCTAACATTATTTTCTCTCTTTCTGCCATTCTAACTCTGAGAAATACCTTGGGCCACCTGTGTCACATACCTATAAACTCAGAATTGCATTTAATACAGTCCTCCTTGCAGAGTATCCATGCCCAGATAAACCACATCCTACTTCTTTATGCTGTTCCCCTCTACCACGGGCTAAAGACAACAATTCATGAGACAAGTTTCAGTTTTTAAATCTGCTCACACTGTTCAGAAAAGACAGAACTGAGATACTAACCATGTGATCAATGAAAAGTCACTAGCAGTCACTCAAGAGAAAGGCTGTTAAGTTTTTGGCAGAACTCCAGATCTGTTGCTTTCTACCTGAATTGTCCCTTCATTTCAAATGACTACAGCAGTTAGCACTGTCGTGTTACATGGACAGTGCTCCCCTTTTGTCCCCTTTGATGTAATTTGATTTATGGAGATCATGTACTAGATTTCTTTCAGATGGAACTGAACTGGAAAATACACTCCAGAAGCACATCTAATATATTCCAGGTACAAATGGGTACTTATTCTTCAAGATGAGAATAATTCAAACTAAGTAATTCTGAAACATTTACAACACAAATGTCAGGCCCTCCATTTCTACTGTTTTGCTGCATGAATCTGCTCCTACTGAGCTGCACTGGCTGTTACTGGCAACACAACTGCAAACACTGGTTCCTGATGACTTAGGGATATCATGGGTGTATCAGCTTAAAATACACTGATATTCATGACAGCACAGATCTCCGGAAATTTTTAGGCAAGCCTGATCAAATTGCTCTATTAACAATCACAAGGGAAAACCATGAATGCTAGGTTCTTCAAAATCTTTGCAATTTGGAACTCATCTTTGAAACACAAGCTGTTGCAGTTGTTAATTATTTGCAGTTGAATATCAGATTTAAAAACGAGTTTTCAAGAAAGGGCAAGAAATCAGCAATATACCTTATTGCTTCCTCCACCGACTGGCCAACTATATTTGAGGAGGGGCCTGGCTGAGACAAAGGTGTCAGGCTTATCACCCATTTTACTGGCTTGTAATACTCATCACTGGAGCTCAACAGGTAGAACAGCGTGGTCAGAAAAATCACCTGCAAAACAAATTGAAGTTTTAAATTAAAAGGCAATAAATATTTTACAGAGCTACCGTATTCAGTTATGTTTCAGATACTGAGTTTCACTGGAAAGGAACAAGATACTCTTCCACAAGCCTGGATTTAGAGAAACACAGAGGTGAAAGAAGAATTTCCTCCCCTGCTCCACAGAGGACTTAAGACTTACAGTAAGACATTGCAAAACTTCTGTCCCTGTTCAGCCTCTTCCCAAAGTCACATCTAGACCAAACAACCAAATCAACATTCTTGCTGTGGACCTTTTTGGCTCTTTTTCAGCATGTTTAACAGATCAAAAAATTGCTGAATAGTTACATCTATTCTCAAAATAAACAAACAAAACAGCCAAATAAATTTGGGCTGTCTCAAGAGTCATTATGCAGCTGGGTATCAGATATGAATTACACAAAAATTCACAACCATAGATTTTATGTTAAGCTGGCAATCCTAAGTGAATATTCCTTCTGAGTTTGATGATGAGTCTCAGCAGAAGTGACAGCAGTTCCATTGTTTTAGTTTAAAGACAAAAAAATTACAATCAGGTTTGATTAGCGTCCTGTATGTTGCAGTCAACTGTGTTTCTCTTATTTTCCTGTTAGTGGGCTCAGCAAGTGCTTGGGGTAAGTATAAATCACAGAACTGTGTCCATCTTGAAAGAGAATACCTCAAACAAGAAAAATCCATTCTGTATGCTCCAAATGTAAACTACAGCTTACTACAAGTCTCAGGTATTTTTTCTTTCGTCCCAAGATTAGAAGGAATTCTTTCACTTTCCTTGTTTCCAACCTACTTGTATGCTAGAATAAATCACATCTTCATCTTTTTTCTGAGCCAGACAGCCTGACCTGCGTAAGTCTCTGACTTTCAAGCATTTTATCCAGTTTGCAGACACCTCATGCTCTTTTCCTTCATTCTCTCTGAAGATACCCAGAAAACAAGATGCAGACAGCAGAACATGCAGTATTTCATACTCCTTTAGCACAATAGGTATAGAAATGCAAAAAGAAGCTATAGTCATGGAATATGGTTTATTATCAAATGGCTTGCTGTCTCTACCAACAAGTAGAAGTGCCTCAATGGTACATTCAGCAGCAGAAAAGGTATGTACTATCTTACAGCAACTGGAGTCTGAAAGTTTTCAGACCTCTTTTACAGGATATCTGAGATATCTAAATTGTTTCCTAAGCAATGATTCGAGATCTCACCAATGACTATGCAGAAGAATTTACCAAAGAGAAAACAGTAAGAACTTCTCATAGTTAAACAATTGATGGGATTATTATTTCACACTGTAGAATTTGTTCTGTAGCCAAAAATATTAAATACTCTAATTTGAGGAGGGATAGCCTGAATTTAAGGAGAAAGCTCTGGGTAAACACTCTATATCAAAATGATAATTCAGCATTTCTACAGATATCAAGAAACACACGACCTAATTGCTTGTGCATCAGGTTCACTGACTCAGTAAATATTTATATATCTGCCTTTCATATTCAATTTTCTGCAGAAAAGGTCTGGGTTTTTGTTTGTTGGGAGCTTTTTGCTTCTTTTGGGTTTTCTACTTGTTTGTTTCTTTGTATATTTTACAGCATCAAAAAGCTGCACATTCCCTGCAGGACTGTAGATGCCCATCAGCCAAACGGAGCTTTTCCCTTCTGGTCTTTGTACCAGAGTACGAGCAGAGTGTTCTCTGCGTGTGTGTGCATGTGCACCTGTGAGTATACACGTTTGCATACTTTTACACCCACACAAAGGCATAAATATACATCCACATGTGTACATGTGCAGACAGGAAATTTTATTTCACTTCTGAATACAAGTGACACTTCTGTAACTAAGGAGCAGTTTTCGAAAGTGTGTTGAGGAGGATCTGAATACAGTCCTACTGGATTATGGATGGATGTGCTAGACAATAGATTCCTACTCAATGCTTTGATGGAAAATGTATTTTTCAAAATGGATGTTCTGAACAAAGTGTCCATTATTTCTACATTTTAAAGAACAAATTTTTAAACCATTTATCAAAATAAAATTCACTATTTAAATTTTTATTCAAGATGATTAAAACTGGACTGAAACATAATCAGTTGAAAAGCTAACCACTTTGGGCATTATCTTACTGGGAAATTTAAGTTAGTTTGTGCCACTCCAAACTTGTAAAAACTTTTCTGCAGCAACTAGCAATCCTGAAAAATGAAAAAGTAAGAGCACAGTTCAAGCATCTAATCTTTAAAAGAATTCCAACCCAGCAAGATCCCAGCTAGCTTTGCTAAACCAGCTGACTGCTCAGTGCCCCAGCAAGAGGCAGGACCCTGCTGGCACACAAAAAGTCAAGCTCATGCATCACAGCAACAGCATGCAATGAACTTGGTATAAGTCATTAGGCATCTATAGCTAAATTTTGTATCTCAGCCACATGTGCCTTGAATCTGCCTTTTGTATTTGCCCTGAAATCATTGGCAATTGGTATCCAAACTTGCAATTTTTGTATGTTAACTTCTCAGACACTATTTTCAATGTGTCATCTTGGGTGAAGTTGTGAATAACGAAATAAACTAAATATTGTCATGCAATCTTTTTTTTACTGAAAGACAACGAGGGAAAAAATTACAGATTTCCCTCTAACAGTTCCTTCAATTTTCTGAAAGCAGTGGCTTGTACAGAGATGTATTTATGAGGACATGCCGTAAAATTTCAGTAGTTATACAGGGTATCACAAGTTACAGTTTAGTATCTTCAAGGCCTGAAACAAGAGCTTTCCACTAACAGAATGACAGGAAGACTACCAGCCCCTTAATGTAAACGTTACACAAACCTTGCCCTCTGTCGAGAATGCCCCCACACAGACATAGAATTTGCAAAATCTTAAAGAATTTTGGTACTAGGTACATTTAGAAGATGTTTTCAATGCTTTATGTTTGATTTTTCATTGTTACAAGACGTGCAATTAGGTTCCTCCAGTAAAATGGACCACGTAAACCAATGACACACTACTTACCACTGACAGCACAAAATTGAGAAGAGCTGTCCCACTGTGGAAGAGGATTGTCACTAACGTTGTAACTGTAGTAAACAAGAGGCTCACATTGCGACTCATCACTATCCACAGAGACTCCAGGATCTGGAAAACGAGGGAGAAGAGAAGACAAAGTCAGGCAATGGATGGTATTAGCCAGGACTGAGAATTGCTCACAGAGTGATTCATCTCCATCAACTCACACAAAGATGACTTAAAAAAAAAAAAATCATCTTCCCTCACTTCTTAACACTAGTGCAGGTTGTATCAAGTCAAAATGTCTACTTTAACAAAGGCAAGTTTCTATGTAATTGGTTACAGGATTTTAGAATTTTTCTCACAATATTCAAAATTATTTCATTATGCAAAATTGCAAAAAATCTAGATATGGTGACACTTGTTTAGTGTGATTAACATTGCTGTCAAGCAGATCTTGTCTTGGGAGAAAAAAGTTCATCTTTTCAAAAGCAGAAATGCTAAAACACAAAGAGCAAGGAGTAAAGGAGGAACATCACAGGGTAAAAATAAATCTGAAGCTTCAAATCAAATAATAAAATTACTACTTTAGTAAATTTGTTTTTAAAAGGTTTCATGGTAATGCAATGCATAATTTTTATAACACCTGCAGACAAATGCACAAGTTGTGATTTTGAGTCAGTTAGTAAAGTAATTACGAAAAATAAATCAAATAGTATTAGACAATCTATTAAAAATTGTACTGGCTTGGGGACCTGATTGCTTATTAGTTACAGATAGTAAAGGCTAGTTTTGATGAATACAAAATCAGAACAAAAACAAACAAAAAAACCTTAAACCGCAAAAAAAGCCCCCACCCCAGCAGCTAGCATTTGTATAGCAGACAAAGGATTGTAAGCCATGTGATCACCTCTCCTTTAGAACTGAGTGAATCATTATCAAAGATAATTTATTAGGCATGAACTTGGGAGGGAATAAGCGCTGGGGGAAATCACAGGGAATTACAACACAGAAAGACCTACTTAGTTCATGCTTCCTCCTATTTAATGGGAATTATGAATGTTAAAGCTCATCTTTTGTACAGATTTTATTAGTCTCTCTTGAGAGTTCAAGTGAGGTTAGAAGTGAAGAGGACACTGCTGAAAAATGTTCTCCCACTGGTACCTGTCCTTTCCTTCTTCCATGGATTAAGCATTCATTCTGGGGGTGCAGCAGTGGCGTAAGTTCATGCAGCCCTCAGGTAACATTTTTATATCTACATTGTGCTAGAGGACTGTAAACACAGAGGACAATGAGAGAACAGTTTGTAGCTAAAGCACAGACTGTCCAGTTGGTATTCAGTAAAAACAGTGCTGTCAGTGCTAACAGCAGGCCTTAAGCTGTATGCAAGGCTCCCCTCCCAGATGTTTAAGCCTGTTACTAGAACTTGGTGTGTGAGGAGGAGCCGGCTGCGACAGGTCTTCTGTCACGATGTGGAGCCTAATCATAGAACAGCAGCAAAGGCCTTGAAAAAGCAAAGGCAGCAAAAGGACACAGACTGAAAACAAAGGCCCCTGAAACACAAGCAGTTCATTGAGGAAGAAGGCACTGAAGTGTAATACTTCTCCCAAGTATCACAGCATATAGTCCAGGGCAGAGGTCAAGGGGCAGGAACTGTCCATAATAAAAACACCTTATGAAAGGACAAACTCTTTAATTTGAGAGAAGATTATGTCCATTAAGTTTCAGCTTTTCACATCTAGGAGCTCTTGAGTCAGCTCATTTTGATTTCTGTGATTCAGACCAGTGGTGCCAACTGCACAGCACCACCACGATGGTATGCTACCCTCACAGCTCATACAGGACATGACTGCCAAGGACTGACCACTTTGAATAGATAATGGCAACAATTAGGAAACTGTAAAACAAACCATTAGCATGAAGCATGTTGCTAATGAAAATTATCTAGCAAATTATTGTTTTAAAGGGTAAAACTAGCCTGATTTAACCGTCTTCTAAATACTAATGACAGCAATTGTTAAGACTCTCACTTGCAACACATAAGCTGAGCTGATACCAGTGAGAGTTCACTAGGAGAGGGGCCTGTTCCATCTGCCAGAAGAGAGCTCACACTTGGTGGGACTGGGAAAGTGTTCTTCCAAATAGGATGTTCCTTAGTGTAGGTTCGATTTAACACCTTCCCAAGAAGCTTTAGCCTGAGGAGCTGAAAACCAAGAGCATACAACTGCAGGTAGTTTGAATGTAGTTATCAGGTGGTTCAATCAACACCAGGAATGGTTCTCCTACATGCACATCCTTGTTTGGTGGAGTGATTGAACAGGACTGCTGAACTTGTTACCACCAGCATCTACTTCAGAGTAAGTGCAGATAGTGCCTTTCTGCGGCTTTGGTACGTCTAATAAAAGCAACTGCATGTTTTAGGACTCGCCTCCAACTACAGAGTAATTCCTCTTTATGCATATGTATCATTAAAATTTCAAGATACATGCTTTTCATAGCTAGAGTGAGAAGACAGACATAGCAGTTATCAATAATTACTGAACACAGTATCAGAATGTGCTAAAATACTTCACTAACACTCAAAAAATCAAATTACGTGCAGCTGCACCTGAGTTCATAATGCTGTTCGATTCCCAGAGCCTACTGCAGTTGAGCTGATGAGCTCACTTACTATGCATAAAGAATTATTAACACCTTGCCAGCTGAGTTCTCCAAAACACAACTAAGTGTGAATATTTATGTAATAATGTTACTTTTAATAATACCATTATTAAATAACTGAAAACCACATCTGTTTCCCCAAAACACTACTCTGTAAGTAGCCTTAAGGGATTAGTGTTTAAAAAAGCTATGAAGCTGCACAGAATTCAGGACTCCCTCATGCATCACACCATGCTGTGTCACCATCAGCATCAGTTGCTGTGCTTCTCCAATCTGTAACAGGCAAGAAATTAAAATTGCACTCAATGTTGCAACTCAGGCATCTAGGGTGTCCTACTGGCCACTTGTACACCAGTCAACCCCTGAAAGTGAGCTTGACACTTGACCAAAAAGGTAATTTGCTGAGAACTTCAAGTCAGCAAACTTCTGAAAGCCAGATAAATCTATGTACCTAACTTGATTACAGAGATCAACAGACGTATAAAGGGAATAAAACTGAACAGAAAGATGTAAAAAACCCCTTCATGCTAGTTGATATATTACTGAAAAATGGACTGAATTAGCTACAAACTTATGAGATTACTTGAAGAAATTATTGGAGCCAGAGAAAGTATTAGGCTATGTAGTAACTCTGTGAAATATATGAGAAACTGACTCAATTTATAACGCACAGATCAGCCATGCTAAAGGCACAGAAAGAGAAACCAAACTAAGCTGAAGCTGCTGTGTACATCTCAATGGAATGTCTTCTGTCTTCCTGTCTGGGAGATCTCTGAATGAGATACCGCCTGCTGGTGGAATGATGACCATTCTTGTGCAAGGAGCCGAAAGATCAAATTAAGAAGACATTAGCAAAGTCTCATATAACATCAAGAGAGCTCCGAGTCATCATTCACAGACTTAGCCAGCAGCAATTCACTTTTTCAATGCTACAAGCATTCAAGAATGGAGGAAAAGGGTATGAATGGAAAAGCAGATGAGTGGGGAAAGAATGAGTCTTTTTTATTTTTCAGAAATTAAATCTCAATAGTCCAGCTATGTACTGCACATTTAATCCCTTTGATAAACTACCCCAGAATAGAGCATGAGGTGCAAAATACAAGGCGCAAGTGAGGATCCACTCCTGCTCTCTTCACAAAGATGAAATAAACCCCACTTCAGAAACACATCACTGAATATACTGGTTTTTAACACTACTGCTTTTAATAATACTGGAAAAAGGCAGCAGTGCTGCTAACACCAAAGCTTTTAGGAAAAAAAAGCAAACTGATGACTTGGAAAAGCTTATTTTCATATCAAATCTGCAGGCAATTTACATGTTTATATAGTAAATTACTTTAAAATAATTAAGGACTGTCTACATCAGCCTAGAGCTAGGCATAACTGCTATAATGAACAGCACGTTTTGAGGGGGGTACAGAAGTCTTCCAAGCTTTACCTGATACTCATAGTTGAAGTTCTGAATCAATCCACATTGCTACAAATTAAATGAACACCAGTAATTCCCCAGCACACCTGCATCAGTGATTTAATTACAAGCTTTCAACTCTAAAATGAAAATTTCTTCCACTACTGAAAAAGCCTGAAGTGCAACACTAGGATCTGTCTTCTTTTAACGTTTCTCTTACAGCAAATGCTGGTTCTCTTATTAAGGAGGAAGATCACTTGCTATGATTTCCCTCAATGCAAAAGAGCTTATCTGCTTGTGGTTGTAATATGACACTGTCAAATAGCTGTATTTTCAGAGAATACTGTCATCTGTAGTATTATGAAGTATTTCAGAAAGCCAAGAGGCTAAAAGACAGTTATTTTTTGGTAAACTCAATCTATGCATAAATATTTATTACATGCAAGTACTGTAATCATATGCATGAATTTATTCTTTCTCAAAGGTAGAGGAAATCTCACTATAGGTGCATATCCACTTCTTTACACGCTTCTTTACAGCTATCTCATTGTCTTTAAATCATCTGTGTGTTAAAAAAACTGTCAAAGCAGCTTTGGGATTGTATTGTGTCTTGCTATATTCTCAAGAATTGCAAGTCAGTGCTGATTTCAAGTGTACAAATGCAGAAGATCCTACAGTTTGAATTACAGCTAACCTGTTTAAACACTACCCCTCAATCACACCTCACTCCCCCCATGAACAACACACTCAACCAAAAAAACCCAACGAAACAACCAATCAATCAACCAACAAAAAACCTAAAGAATGATAGAACAGTTTGCATTGGAAGGGACCTTAAAGATCACCTAGTCCCAATCCCCCCACCATGGGCAGTGCCACCTTCCCTTAGACCAAGTGAATTGCTCAAAGCCCCATTTAACCTAAATCCCACCAAAAGTTCCACAAAGCAAACAAACAGCCCAAATCAAACACAATCTATCCAAATGAGAAAAGAAATCCCCCAGAACATCACTCTTCAAAAGCACTCACATAATTTAAAATATTGACTCTTCCCAATTCAATATAACATTCTAATGACCCATTGTTCCTATTCAAAATACCAAGAGAAAGATTTTCATGCTCTGGTAAGAACATAAATCTGTATACTAATGAATACTTACTATGAATACTGTAAGGTTGCGTTGTATTTTAGGCTAGGTAAGAAACTTACTTAGAAATACCAGACTAAGTCAAAACTAATCTTATTTTCCTAATCTCCGAGTTTTAACGACCTAATCAAGCAGAGAAGATAGATTTTCATCAATTTAAATTTGAAATATCAGTGTGAGTAGTATTTATGCAATGCACTGTAGATGAGCAAGCCAGGAAAGAAAAAACTGCCCAGTAAGGATGTGAAATCAGGATTTAGAGCTTTATACTAAGCCAACTGGTTTATGGTCTGTCATTAAGGACATGAGTACATGGAGAAAAAAGACAGGTGTTTCCCCTCAGCTGATGAGTAATGAGCTCCTGGAAATAAACAGGAAAGCAAGTCAATTGCTGGCACTTTTTTTCTTGAACTTCTAAACCGGATTTAGAAGTACAGCAAGCATGTTAGCTAGATGAGAACTTTAGTATTAATATTTTTCATACTTAAATATTTATTCTCTTTACACAATTCTTCCCATTTCTCCAGCTTACTTAAGATTACTCAAGCACATTTTCACGATGGTTCCTGAGAACTGTGCAGCAATGCTGCAAATAACAGGCTCATGTCATGTAGTTTCTCCTCCTTCTGTTCCTCTTGCCTAGAAGGAAACTCCACATTGATTTTAAATCATGATGTGCTGTGCATTTTCATAACTCTGCCTCAAGCATGCACAGTCAAGTTTGAGAAAGTATTAAGGAAATTCACTATTAACTGAAAAAAGGTTTACTGCAATGAAGTTTTTCTCAACTTTTTCTTGTATCACATCTTCTTCTGTGGTAGAAACCGCAACAATTTAAGCAGCAATCGGGAGAGGACAGAAAAAGCACACGTGCACATCAGTCCAAATCAAGAACTGCCTGGAGGCAAATACAAGCTTTAACTGCATCCACAGAGCTGCTATGGTGCCAGTTAGGTATAAATAATAGTCCTCCAAAATTGTAGGTATTTCTAGTTATGACAACAGCTCAAATCAAAAGTGAACTATATTGGGGATTGACTCTATATATTAAACATTTTGGATTTAACATAATTTTTTAGTGGAACACTTCATTTTGGATTGCTTTCAATGCTTTTCTTTTTCTCCTCATAAGGTGAAAGGTCCAGTGCATTTATTCAGGAATTCACACTGTGTAAAGTATTAATTTCATTCTCCACAGAACTTTCATAAAAGAAGAGATAAATAAGCTGCTTTCAAACCCAATGAATAATAATTTGAGGCAAAAAAAAACTTAGCCAAAAACCAGCCCCTTTTATTGCTTGGTTTTGTTTTCACAACCCCTTAGTCAATAGTTTCTTCAAGTAAAACCTAAACCAATTGGTTTCTTTTTAAAAAAAAAAGGACTACATAATATAAAGCATTGAAAATCAACTTGCAGGTAACACAGGCAATAATCTGTCTCAGGAAGATGTCTGGGAAGTTGGTATCAATGAAGATGCTGAAACCACAAGAGCTTCTTTATCATAAACATTTTTGTTTGTTTTATAGTTATATCTTAAATAGGCTTACAATAATTGCTTAACTAATTCTAAATAACACTAACAGTGTTTCCCTAATTTTCTATGTACTTGAATCCATAACCTTAGGGGTACTCCAAGGAGAAACTGCTATCAGTTAAAAATTAGACCAATTTCATGGTAAGTGCAAAGAATACGTACAGAGAGAAATGTTTCAATGTTATCATGAACAAATGATGCAACATCTTGCCAGTCCAGAATATCTCCAAGCCAGCTGTTTTGACGGTTTATGTGCCACTTATGTCCTTTGTGTCTTCCAGAATGTGTTACATTCTTAAAAAGAAAGATAAAGAAAACAGACATTCCAATAAAATTTACAGACATGAGAAAGCCAAAAGGTAATGATTTAGACTGATGTTTTCTTAATGAGGAATAGATCCAACAGGCATCTAAATACTTAGGGCTGCTTTACCTGGCATACCCAAAAACACCTGGAAGTACTCTGTACACTGGAAAAATTAAAATCTGACAGAAAATTGTAGTTAATTATCCCACTTCATTACATTTCTGCATACTGTACTGATCTCTGTTAAAAATTAACTTTACTGTTTGATTGATATACGATGGTATCTATTTTGCTCTTAATGACAGCACACAAGAAAGAGGTAATGATTTCGGTTATTGCCAGCATAATTTACTGCTTGCAACATACAACTTTTCCCAGTATAGCCCATAAAAGAAAATGCAAGCAGAAGTCAAAGTTTTCGCACTATTAGTTTCCACTTCTCCACAGGTAATGTTCAATCACACAAAACCTAAAAGCTAAACTGGATGCATGGAAGATTTCTTCTGACTACATACCTTTGCAACTGCAACACGAGACAACAGGACATGACCATAAAAACAACTAATTCCTTAAGTGGCTCCGCCTTAATTATGAAGCCGCTTATTGTCCAGTGAATCACACCTGATTGCCATCTACAATGAGGCTACTTGACTCAGTCTGGGACTGTGACAAATGTTTCAGAGAAGGATGCCAAAATTCTCTGTGAGCAAGTCTAAGCAAACCTGCTGACTACAACAGATCTCACCCTAGTCTTTAATAAGAGCAGACTTTTCAAGTTCTTAACTCTGATTCTTATAATAAGCATCCCACTACTTTTGTATCCAAACACTTTTAGCCTTACCAGCCTTGCATTCAAAATGACAGTATCTTTTTTGCCATACATGGCAAGTAACATTCCAAGTGAGGTCCATGCACTGATTTATCTAAGAGCATCACATTTCCTGCTAGTATTATCACTGATTCTCTCTAGATGCACTGCTACATGTTGTGATGCACCATTAGCAACGTTCTTTAACAGTGCACCGCAACACAGAGATCTTTCTTCTGAGCTGGCAATCTATTTAGAGCAGAAACAAATAAGCAGTCAAAAATTTCCCTCCAACAGGCCTTCTGCATTCGTAAACTTATGAAGACCTATAATCTGTTCATCTTGTTCTAAACTGAAACTGTTACTTCTTTAATGCACAGATTTTCTCGGAACTTTTGAGGTACTTGAGAAATGACTAGTTAAAGAAAAATGTTAATTGCAATTATTTAAATATAAAGAAATATTTCAGGAGCACGACTGCTGGATTTGGTATTTCCACTGCACAATGTCTAATTAATTGTTTTTTTCTTTAAAAGGCAAACAGCACTGGTAGCACAAAAATTATTTAACTCTTATGAACTTTTCAAGATTCAGTGTACAGAACCCATTATAAGATGGCTACAAATATGCACTATAAGAAACTTAATGAGAGGACAATTACTTTCTCACAATTTCAATTTAATAAAAGTTACATAAATCATGCAAAAGATCAATTTCCTTTTTCTAACATCTCAACAAAACAAAAATTCAACAGAAAGCTCGAAACTATGAAATATTAATTATAAAAAGTGAGAAAAGAGTAAATTAAATGGCATACATAAAAACATACAACTATTTAAGCGTAGGACATAGCTCTGGCTATACTCAAACTGTGACTGTAAAATGACCTATCTTAAAGACTTGAAATTTTTATTGACTTTTTATTATTATTACCTTTACTCAGTGTTCCAACTTTCTGCTAATCCCTTCCTCAGAAATGCAGATTTAACATAATTATCTCACAGTACTGAGTGATAGTTTATATGAATACCATCTAAATAAGTTACCCACCTTGACAAACCAAGAGTGATAAAGCCTGTCCCAGAGCTCTAGCACTTGTTTTTCAATCACAGCGGTGTTATTTACTTTTTCTCCCAAAATCTTATGGAGCTAAAACACATAAAAATCTTTTATGATACAGAACAGAATAAAGCAGGCATCTGATGAACTTCAAGCTTGATGAATCACTCAAGAGTGTCTAAAGGCATGTCTCGAACCCAAATTCTTAGAAAAAATGAGTATCAGTATGAAATATACACTTCAGACAACATGGTTCACAATATGAAGACTGTGTTAAAAAACATACTGCTGCACTAAGCTGAGGACTTTTTTCTGCACTAAAAAACCAATGATGTCTCCAAAATGCTTAATCCAAAATCCTTGATCATATCTTTAGGTAAATATTTCAAATAATTTGAAATGCATGCTAGATATTAAAATAGATAAATAAGAATCATGGCAAATTCTCCTGAAGATAGTTAGCTTAACTATATAAATTATGATTAAATAAAATGTCTAGTGCACCACACCCAGCCCATACAGAAGGGGAGAGAAAAGGGGGTGGTGGTGGCAATAGAAGTCTACATTGTCTATATTAGGACAGCTAAAGCCAGTAAAAAAAAAATTACTCAATTTTATTTGATGCACTTTCACCGGGAATCATTACAATGATGACAGATTCTTCAGCTCTTAAAAATAAGCAATTCTCTGAGCAGAAGAGACTACTGAAATCACTCCCACTCCTTCAAAACTCACAAACTAGAGAGTGGAAAGAATAGAGTTGTCACCAAAACAGTTAACCACACAGGAAAGAACTACTGACAAATATATTTTTATTTCTTTTTACTTTTATGAAATACAAGAAATTTTTTTTTTTTAAATTAAATTTTTTTAAGTGGTCACTCCTACCTTATGTGTAATCCATTCTCTGCCATACTGGTATACATTATTTGCCGCTGAATTGAGAGCCTTCTGAATGACCTGGGCTTCTGGGAGCCAGCTGGGTTGGGGAGTTTAAGAAGGAAAACAAAGTTAACTGCTTTTCACCCATTTCATTGCACCCAAAACACATTGCAAATTAACATTTTGAAACAACAACTAATCATTACAGTTCAATACATATAAACTTATTACAACTAGAATGTTTCCTTCTACGTATCAAGGAACAACTTTTCCCATAAGCAAAGCACAATTAAATCTAGGGCACGTCATTGCATTTAGAATTCTCCAAGGTTCCTGAAACCTTAATTAAATTGGTATCTCAACTTTTTCAAAAGAGATCTGTTCTTCCATCTGTATGTGTGCTGTTCACACTACATTCTTTTTTTTTTTCCTGGAGTCTAGTTTTCTGAAAACACTGTATGATACAGTCTCATCTAGCTGCAAACACAACCTTCTGAATTACAAACTGAATGTAAATTGCTAACATAGTTTCCATGAAAAAGCAACCAGTTGAAAAAAGGTTTGGACACCAATTATTTCTAAGTCCTCACCAAACTACCTCTGCTTGTGAATTTCTTCAGGGATTCATATCACTTTCAAGCAATGGACCCCACTGAGTTGCCAGCATTTCAACACCTGTGAAAACAGGGCACACAACCTCTGCTTTGACTTTCTTTTTACAACTTGATTCAATGGCACTTGCTGGAGCCCTTCTAAACCAAAATGAAAGCATTCAGGAAATAAAACTGCTGTATTTTTGTTCACCTGACTGAAGATCAACATGGAAGCTCTTCTGTCTGTATAACCCTTCAGAAACGTTCTGCACTGGAATTCCAAGACATTACAGTAACTCACCTCTAAACATAATATGAGCATCAAGCTCTGAAAGCTGGTAAAGCTTCATGGATTTGGTAAGACGTATTCTTACTCTTAATGAATTGAAATATAGTGTTATGGATGCTTCAAATTTGGATGCAAACACTGGAAGTAAGAAGTTAAGCTACAATTCTGCTAATTATTCAACTAGTACTCCAGTAGTTTAATTATGTGAAAAAGCTTCTGAAGACAAATTTTCATTTTCATTAGCCCCACTTATTTCCATCTTATGGCAAAACAAAAGGCCAAACCACACAAGAGATGCCATAAAGGAATAAAACCATTTTAAGGGCTTTTTGTTCTCTTGATTGTGATTACTTAAGTAGTGTTAAAGCATGTATTACTACAGTGGTTATTAACTGTATCCTTTTAGATCTGTTTCTGAAAAATTGTTTTGCTCTTATAATACAGCATCTGCTTTCCTTTAATCTTGTTAAACCACCACAACTTTCATTTAGAATGTGCCCTTGAAAAAGTCACCATTCTTATTCTGGAGAGAATTTTTTTTCCTGGCATTAAATTGGTATCTCACTCTTACCCAATGTCTGTTTACCTGAAGCAGAATGAAAGCCATCTGGAACATGCCCCTCTTAGTATCACACTCTTCAGTCCCACCTATTCCCCCTCTGATGTTCATGTAATCACTGCCTTGCTCACCAGTGTGCCCTTGTATTTCTCCAGATGCATTTTTCTCAGTATCTTCTCTCTCCCTTAATATATGCCGTGGTGTTTAATCATTACATAGACTAAACCTTACAAACTCCCCACTGCGGACACTATACACATCTATTCCTAATAGGAATGGCCTTCCCCAACTGATTCATGCTAAACTCTCCCCATCCACCATTCTTTCCAGCCCTGAACTCTTCTGTGGTTCACTCCAAAGTCAATGTCTTCGGCTTCTCTTCCCTCAAAGGCATTCTACATCTATCTCTCCACATTGAAAAAATAATTCAGCTCTCATCTTGCCTTCTAGAGAGAGCATTCTTTGCCAGAACTTTCCTTTCATAGGGAAAAAAATATTTATTCTCTTTATTCTCTGCACACAAGACTATGCAAGTTTTTTCTCCACAACTGTAGCTAGAGAAGTTCATACAGCTGTCCTTCACCACCAAAATCCAACCAGTCCTCAAATGAGATACCACATTGACAGCTCTCCAGAATAATGCATGAACACCTCTGCTCTCTGAGAGCTAGCTTTTACATCTGCATGCAAGAGACATCCACATTTCTGCTCACCTAGGGGATTTTTTTTTAATTAAAAACCATTCATAAGAGCACCTGGAAGCTTGTTCATCCACCCTATACTATTCACTTAACTTCAGCATTCTTACTTTGCCCATTCTGGATGACTGGCTACTGTCTCATTGATCAAGCTGCTTGTGACTTGAATCATGTGAACACTCTCTTGATGTACCTAAATTAAATATAGAGAGGAGAAATGTTATGTAATGCAAACTGGAACTCATCCTACATTCAGAAAGGCTTTTTTTTTTTAAATCTTGGGGTGGGGAGGAAGAGGACAGGGGTGGGGGGGCAGTGACCAGTTTGTACATTCAAAGAATAATGCTTTCAGTGCAAATAACCCACTATGAAAAATGGAGTGCCATTAACCCAAGAAAAACCCAGATAATACAGTAATTATCAGTCTGTCTCGACAATTTTGGTCACTAGTAACAGCAAATGGAGAAGTAAACCTGATCACATCAGTGGAAAAAAATTTAACAACAGAGCAGTGCTGTCAAGGGAAGCACTTAAATACAAAGCACAGTTTCAGATATACTTTTTAAAGCCATGGATCAAATAAGCATAAAAATTAATGAATACTTAGGTCTAACATGACCAGCCATACTATGAAGTGCTTCACCAAATAAATTCTTCAAAAATGATAAAAAACACCTTTTACAAATATCTTAATAGCCCTTTCATGAACATAAAGAAACTTTAGGCAGGAATGTTTGCACAACTTCTAAAGTTTTCAATTTAAAGTCTTCAACATTATATAAGCCTGCATTTTGGAAAAAGGAGATTGACATGAGAACCCATTGATCTTTGTTCTGTAACCGTATTCAAGTCAAACATTCAATCTCCATTGACTGTTTCAAGTATGAACACAGCTCCGTGAAGGAAAAACAAAGGGGAAAAAAAGTACATGAGTGACCTCTTCTGGTGAGTAAAAAACTCCCCCAACCACAAACTAAAAATCAATTTCAGACAAAATCTAATCAGAATCTCAGTACATTTAACTCAGGAAAGAATACCATGAGGTTATTACAGGCAATTACACAAACAAACTGACAAACACACCTTAAGCATTTTGCAAATATGTTTCTGATGCAAGGTACATGAACAGGAAAAAATTCTAAGTGTCTCTCCTGTTGACAAGGAAAGTGTTAACAGGATGCAACACAAATCTGATCCTGTAATACGTAAGCTAGTAATTCTTTTACTAGAATAAATTTTGTATTTCCAAATGTCTATATATTGGCCTTGTCATATATGTAAATAAACAAAGAAATACAGAAAATATAAATATTGAGATTTTGGTACATTTTTGCATATTTTATAGTCTTGGAATTGTGACAAGTTCAACTGCAGAGCAATTACTTACTAAACATTTAGAGAAATTCTGTAAGCTGTACAATTTAGTATAAATATCAGTAACCCCCATCAGCACTGAAAATGAGCTGTATGATTGTATTTGTTAGCACACTTTACCTTTGCAGTAAGGAGAAGGGCTAGCAGAAGGGTTCCTATCACTAGCAAAAATATTATGAAAATGCTGATTATTTTATCCAGCATTTTCTCCAACCACACGATAATCTGTGCAGAAAGAGAAGGAAAAAACAAATTATAGCATATAAATAAAATGTTTAATGAAAGCAATGCTGTATGCTATGCAATAGTATTGTTATTTTTATTTACAATCACAGTACAAAATCAGGCTCTAATCAAACAGCATTTATGCCCAAGCTTGGAAATGAACAATTAACAAGCGATGTTAGCATGATTAAGGTCATGGTATGACGTGATTTTGCAAAAAACATATACACATTACCACACAACACAGCAAGCTCTCTGCAAAGCAAGCAGTAATTCAACAGTAACTTACTAGACCTAGAGAAGTACCTAAAGAAGGCATTCATGTCAGCTATAACCCAGAAATTTGTCTTTGTTTCTTGTCCTTCAGCAACTTGAAAACTTACAGATACTGTCTGCATAGGACTTCAAAGCTATCAAGGTATACTGTAAAGCACAACCAGAACTTTCAGATTTGAATAGCTAAGAGCCATCTAAACGACAAATGAGATATTTTCGCAAGTAATAAAATGTTTAAAGCTGCCTCATCACCTTCTGAACTGAAATGAGACAGGAGAGTTTCTCCATTATTGAATAGCAGGCCAATTATTCAGCACCAACCATTTCTACCCACTTCCAATCTCAGAAAGATGCCCAACATTAAGCAGGCATCAGCTAAACTTACTGATACAGGAGACAGGCATGCCTGTTGTCCTGGCAGCTTAGAAAAGGCCCATTCTCTACATGTCCATAAACAAATGGTGGTATCACACTGGATTAGAGAAATTCTGATAATGTCATTCAAAACAATAAAACTGCTCAGTCACATGACTTTGCAGAGTGCTCTGGAATAGTGCAAGCTGAGCTTCATCTCATACACAAATTGACTGTTTACATAAAAAGCTGTGAAAGCACATGCAAGTATGACCAAATACATTTTTCTAACTTCTATGGTTCAAATACGAGGTCTATTTCTACTCCATTTGGCATTACTACAGGAAAAAACAACAGCACAACTGTGAAATTTGAGATTTAAGAGAACCGAGGTCAAAGCCAATGTGTAGTAAGTGAAAGTACTTTCAAGCACAAGTTAAATATTCAACAATCAACTTTTTAGTGAGAGATCTTACAAAACTACTAATGTGCATGCTGATGGTTTACATTAGTTCTTTCTTCATTATCTATCCTATCCCTATACATGAAATTGACCCTGGAACAACTAACTTCTAAAGACTGCTGTGCAAGGATTGAATTGGTTAACACGGAAGTTAGATCTTCTAATTGAAAAAAGTAAGGATTTTTTTTGTGTGTGTTCATCCTGTAGCATCTGAGCAGTTAATGTACATGAAGCAATTACTTTTAAACTTCCAAGTTTTTACAAGCAGCTCCTTGTTAGATCTAAATTAACACAAGGATTATATTCAGCATTTTAGAACTGTTGTTCAAAATGATGACAAAAACTAGAAGAAAGTAAAATCCTTTTAACGTAACAAGGTGTTGAGTCAGCAAGTTTTTGTAACAAAATCTGCACTATATTAAGAACTGCAGAAAGGAGTTCAGAGAACACGAGGGGAAGTGAAAAATCTTTTTTCTTAGATATTTTTAACATTTGTCAGCATTGCTGAAATATTTCAGGTATCAGAAATGCCGTGCCAGTGCTAGAGGGAGGTTACCTGCCTGCAGCAGTATTGCAGAATAGTCCCTACATACGGGATATATATGGTAGATATAGGGATTACCTCTTTGGAAATAAGACTGAAATAGGATTTGCTGTGCCCTTTCAAGCCTCACATACATCAAATGATTATGCAAGAGAAGCAAGAAATAAAAGTCCCTATTTCACAGCACAGAAATAAAAAATATTACTAAAAAAACCCCACTGGATGGGCAGGGGATGAAAATTTTATAGCATGGACTTCAAAATGAAGCTATTAAAATTTAAAGCTGCCCTTGTCATTTCAGACAAAATTCAAACTAATTGCTATTTACTTTGTAAGTCAGGGATAAAAGAAATGCAGTAGTCCTGCATATAGCTCCTTTATCAGGTTCACTGAATCCATGTAAGTGGAAGTACTGTCATAGATTTCCAAAAATGCTAGCCTCAATGACTGTGTGAGGGGTATCCAATAGATGACGTCTCAGTGGAGCTCAGGCTGAATGCTTCAGATGTTTCACCATGTAGCAAGTACTGGAAGGTCAAGCTCCAAAAGATCAGGGTGAGGACTCCCTCTGAGATGGCAAGGACAAACAAGGTATCTTTTCCTGACACACCCTACTGTGGGTTCAAAGATGTCTAAGTTGCCATTAACATGCAGCTGCAGCACACGTGAAGCCTGAATTACCTTTAATCTAGTTAGTAAAGTTATGGCAGCACTGATGATATTCTGGTACAGGCTGCAGCCTCAGCCATGCAAGCCCACCTTGTCTTTATTTACTCAGGCAGGTAGCTCAAGGAAGCTACATGAAAGGCAGCTTTGATAAGCCTACAGGTACTGCAATTACATCTCTCAACACAGGCTTAAGGAGATGCACGTTAGATAACTGGTACAGACATATCACAGGAGAAGGCTGAAGTGGGCTGAGTATCGTACAAGTAGAAGTAGATGAACAACATTAATGTAGGGCTACATTTATTCCCTCTCCATTTTTGGGGGGTTTTTTTTGCTATTGAAACTCCCTTCCTTTCTCTACATTAACCCACAATACTTACTTGGTTAGGCCTGACCTTTGCATAGGTGCTATGTTACTGCAGGGAAGCTACACTGTTAAATCCCTGCGTGGTTGTACTTACCACTGGATCAGGTCCAGACTTCACTCTTACCCCAACCCTGTCAGACCACCCTTCACATCCTTCCTGTAAACCATGGGTATGCACACAAAGACAAACACATACTGACTAAACACTAGTCATTAGCCAGGTCATGAAGTTTTATATTTGGTTCCAAGCTTCTAATCTAAAGGTTAGTCAACAGTGGAAAGCTGATGCTGCCACAACATCCAAAATTACGCAAAGGTAAAAGAAAGCCAGGCTCCTAAGCTACAGAAGGTCACACTTGTAAAATCAAACTGGAATATTACTGATTTATGAAAGACTGTCCACAAAAAACTATCCTTAACTGTCACAGTTTTGAAGGGAAAGGTTTCCAAGCATTTTTTAAATTTAGCTCACTGTAAAAGAGTTTTTTAAGATGAGTTGCATTCTATTAGAAAGCTTCTCAATAATTTGTAATTACTCCCTCTTTTAACTTGTGGGTGATGACACAAACCATATTACACTAAGCCGTAGAAGAACTACAGTCCACGCTTTACAACCAGAAATTCTACTATTTAGACGGGTTCTCCATGTTATGCAGTATAATACACCACCTATGAATTAATATTTTCATGTTTCGTACTGCATAGCCATCAGAGCAATAGCTTTTGTAGTATGTTTGATTTACTGCATTATCTAAACAGTGAAGCACACCAAAGCATCTACTTCATTTTCAATTAAATCTACATACAATTACCATCAAGGACTTTTTTCTTTTTTCTGTAAATAGCTTCACTATTTATGAGGATTTTTTTTCAAGGTGTTCCTTAGATTTGTTATTTCCCTTTAGTTCAGTTAATATTTGAAGATATCATCTCATCTCATTAATATCATCTGCAGAGAATAAGGGGAAGTCTAACCAGAACACATCCCAGGGTCATGCTGAAAAGAGTCAGATGAGTAGCGAAGCTACCAAAGGTAGAGAACAGGCTAGATGAGGTCTCAAGTCTCCTTACACCAGTGTGCCTCCAACAACAACAGCAAAATTTAGCAATTCCTTCTAAAAGCTCCTGAGATAGATGACATTATATGGAACAAATCAAGCTAGCCCAATTGAACCTATTCTGTGTTTTAGACTACATACATCATGAAAAGAAATCAGAAATCTAAGCTTTACCACTTGCAGTCATAATCAAGCATTATTTCACACTCTGCCATATCCAGGTGATGTATTTTTAATTTCCTGCTGGATTATCAGAAATTCATCTCGGTGTTCTCTGAAGTACTTCCCTTCAAAGACAGGCAAAAAGGAGAAAGGCACAAAAGGAATCACCTTTTAACTGCATCCAGTGTTCTGTATTACAAATCCCCTCCTTTCTTTGCCTCTGGTAGAGTATGACTTTTTTTTTAATTCTTAAAAAAATCCCCAATCCACCACAAACAACAAACTGAACCCACAAGATACTTATATTGTTTGCTTTTTTCCTCCCTTTTTTTTAATTAAATATTATTTTATTTTATTTTGATTATAATATTATTACTATATGCTCATGCCCAGGAGTCAACACTGCATATAACTGTATGACTTTCTCTAAACTAAAAATAAAATCTAGACATTTTAAAGTTTAAAGCAACTACAGTGAAATTGTTTTTGCAACCTATCAATATTACGGAAAAATCCTGATCTACACGTGGATTTGCAAAGTAAATAACAAATTCAGAGCCAGAAAAAAAGTGGTTGAGATTAAACCTTCAGCTGTGGCTCATCAAACTCAGCTCTTCACCTGAACTCTGCTAACCAACCAATATCTAATAAAAAATATTTTATGAAAGGTCATGGTTGCACATACTTACTATAACAAGTCACTCACATAAGACAAAACATTTCAATCAGGAAATAAAAATGTGATTTTAAAACAGGAAAAATGTAGTTAAGGGCAAAAGAACATTCAAAAAATTCCCCTCTTAGTGGACAATTTTAACTGAATCAGGAAGCAGGCAACTCTTTCCTCTTGCTCAGAAACACAGAAAGGCCCCTCAACATACAGCCCCGGGTTCACTCATTGAATACTGAAGATCAAATATTCTAAATTCATTCTATCTGCTCAGCCTAGAACATGTGTAACTATTAGCATTATTCCCCATCTCCTCACAGCAGAGACCAGCTGAGCAGCCCCATTTCGTTGTTTACAAGAACCTTTTATACATATATATATATACATATATACATAAAAAATCACATACTAGTTTTTCATCTTTAAACTCTGAAGGGTTTTGTTGTTATATGTTGCCTGCTACAGGCATCACTCCCCAGCTCTGTGCTTATCTGAAGCAATGCCACTGCTCAAGTGCCAGGGAGATGTCACTGCATTTAGTTGTTGTTAAGATTTCAGCCATACATGAAGCCAAATTAATTTTAACCTCTTGGGACGACAGTTCCCTGAAGAACAATAGTTAGACCTAATTGGCTAAACTGAACCATGCTAACTGGGAATATAATTTCTTACAAAACACATCATACACCTTTAAAAGTCACACAAAGGAAAAAAATATTTTAGCTATACCAACTACTTTATTTTTTTTTTTAATATTACTAGCCCTCACTTCCCTTGAGACTGTTGTTGGGTTCAGCAGTTCTGAGGCCATGCAAAGTCTCATTCCGCTCCAGGTACACCACATATCAGTATGGATGCATTCACCCCTGCTACACTACATACTACTCCCTTGTACACAGGCAAGTTTGACACTTCAGAAGTAAAAGACTGAGAGCACTGACGGAAACCAGTCCATGCACTTTTTGCAAGCACTTAACACTCACAGCTTCAGAACTGTGCTTCACACCCTCACCACTGCCATGTTAATTGAGTTAACTGATGCTTTCTCTGAGCAGAGGACAGTTCTCCAGTCCAGGAGATAACTGATTTTGTTATGTGTACAAGTGGAGACCAGGTGGAGACCAACTGTTCTTACATAAAACTGCCCCTAAATCAAACAACTCCCTGAAAGGCTAGTGCAATACTCTGCTGTACAAACCATTTAACTATGTGCATTCATTGGAGTAGAAGACAAGAGATTAGGTAGAAATACATGACCTTCAGTAGCTTATATCAAGAGCTGGAAAAGAGGCATTTGAGAGAGAAATCTATGAAGCAAGGCATGTTAAGGAGTGTTCATGCTGCGAAATAAAAATAAATAATAATAAAAAATTCAAACTCCCCAAGACCACAGAATCCATTAGTTGGCATCACAATTTTTCTATTTACCTTCTTATTAAGCCAGTGCCACAGCTTGTCAGTGGCAGGGGGAGATGGAAGAAAAGGGAAAAAAAGACAACACAGTGGAAAATTATTGAAAAATGCAGTAAAAGGGAAAAAAAGCAATGAGAGGCAGGCAAAGTCATCCACAGAATGAAAATGAAGTTTTTCTAGACACAAGGTAAACTGCAATAGGAAGAAAAGATCGTAACAACTTCAAATGCAAGAATCTGGGGTTTACTATTGACATGCACTTTTGAAACAAAGAGGGATATAACAAATATGAACAACTTTAATGGTATTAACAGAGCTATCAGATGCACAATCTGGGCAATGTCAGTTTAATTATACTGAGAGCTACCATCAGATTTCAGAGCAGGACTTCAGAGCAGTACTCCAAGAAAGGTGCTTCACCGAAACACCAAACCTTAACACAAGATACTTGTTTATTGCACTAACACTCTCATTTAGGTAGTTTCCTTTGCATTTTGAAACACTCCTAGTATGTCAATTACTGTTGAACAAATTTTGTATGTTTTGGTACCACACTCAAAATATTCACATTCAATGGCACAACATCAAATACATAAGTCTGAAACATACACAACAGCAAATTGTAGATCAAATAAATGTATGGATTTCATATAATTCCCCTTGCACTTCTCAACAGTCAATTTCTCCTTCTGCACTACAGTTATTTTTCTTTATTGATGCTGAATCCATATGCTTAAGTACACCCATTTTAGGACCTAGTTTATGTAGGACTATACTCTTAATTCTAGCCATTAGTAATCAATCAGCAGCATAATCATAACAGCAAAGAGCTTTAATGTCGTTATTCATCTGTGTTACAGGTTAAGATCAAGTAACTGAAGTTTGTTTCACCCTGAAAACTTCTCATTGAATTGTGAGTAAATCTAGAATGTTCACCGGTTGCCAGAAATTGTACTAGCTCCGAATGAAAACAAAAGGTACGAATATTTCAAATTTTAAAAAAATTCATAATGTTAATTAAGTTAGAACAGAAGCAAGAAACAGATTTACAAAGAAACATGAACATTAGGAAACACAAAAATAAAATATGTCACAAAGCACCCACTTTTACTAGCTTTCATTATTCATGGAAAGAATTGAAGTCATAGAAATCAATGACAAAGCTTCAAAAGTCTCAAATTGACACTAAAGAATTTGTTTCTACTTTACCTCTTCACCTGCAGAATAATTAATCGGTGAAAAAAGGAAAAGTTTCTTACTAATTCAACAACATATTTTTACCTTTACTTCTGTATGTTAAAAACCACTATCTGTACATAAGGTTCATTTTGGAAAAAACACAGACCTCATGGCTGTACTTCTTCACTTTGCAAGTCCACACAAAACACAACAAAAGAGCTCTATCGTCAGTCTGAGATTTTAGCAGAATGTGAAAGGAAGTCTTTGGTATTTTGCTATGATTTCAGCCTACTGGAACTGAATGATAAATACAGTAACTAGGAAATAACATTACATGTCAAAAATAACAATATTTTTTGCTAATGTTTAGGACAATACCTGAGAGGCTCTCCTTGCTTACTACCTTATCAATACTGATGTTTTAAGTATCTACAAAAGTAATCAACCTATATCTGAAAAAAAGCTACAGCTTAATTCTAATCTTCAAGCCATCCAAAATTAATAAGGACATAGCCATGTTTTCAGTGTTTTATTGGAAAACAATTCATCTAAGATCTTACATGTCTATGAAAGTATTTTCTATAGTAACATATGCACTGGCAGAGATTCTGCTCATTTTCTGTGCTTGGTTCAACTATTTGCTAAACTTGGTACCAGAAGAAATAAACACTGACTTTATGCATAGTCCAAACAATCCATATTTAAAATTCTAGGGCAATATACCTCAAAAAAGCATATAACGACTACAGGATTCACTCAAGTCCACCAGCAAGCACGCCTGTAAAATATTAGCACATTCCAACTAGTAAAAGTCTAGTGCAGGCAGCTGAGCTACTACCTATGGTGCCGAACTTCCTCACAAATTCTATAATCAAACTACAGTCACTGTATTGGAACACTACAGGCCTCTTTAAAACAAAAAAATTACCAGTAAGACAAATTAATTCCTTACTGTTGGTAAGAACACACATGATGCCGTATCTATTAAGTTTAGATGACCTGGTGAATGATAGAAACCTCCCTACTCTCTCCTCCAGGAAGTCTCTCACATTTGAATTGCTGTCTATTGACTCTCCATGGGGCAAATGCACAATCAGGGACTAAAGAACACAGTATTGACATCCTATTTTCACAGTCCATATTTAAAGGAGGTTTGCACAGACAGACAGAGACTGACCTATCGTTTATTTAAAAAATTTAAAACAATGGCCTACTTTCTTTTCTCTGGATCAGAACTTCTCTTCATTTCAATTTTCTCTGCATTTCCAAGATAACCAGGGGTAGATGAGCACTGGGAAAGAAGAGAAGTTCTTTCCTTGCTGCTTTGGTTTAAAAAAGATATAATCCGTAAAGCTCAGATTTGCATGTGTGAGCAATACTCAACCATTTCTCACAATGGGTTACTTTCCAGACTATCTGCACTAGCCTCCTGAAGTTTGTTTGGGAGAAAAAGACATGCCACTCTAAGATGTCATCCTCATCATCAGTGTATTTCACTCAAATCTGGAACTATTTCCTAACTGGGCATACCATGTTTGTCAGCCCACACAGCACCACTAAACATTTGTGTGAAACATACCCTGTCAATGGCTTGTTGTACTTAGCTAACAGACTCAACATATCCTGATGCTAAGATTCAGTTTCCAATTAACTTAGAACACAAACAGAAAACCAAGCAAAAACTCTAAGCAGTTTCAGCTCCCATGAGAAGGAAGTACAAATAAAATATTAAAAAGTTAAACATCTCTTTGCAAAGAAAATGATCCCTCAGTCTTGGTTTCTCATACACACCCATAAAACGTAAGCTCCAACAATTTACTCCACAAATTTCTATTTTGTGTTTGTATATTTTTTACTTCCTCTTCAACAGTGCCTACTGAAGCCAAAATATTTGGTAAGCCAACATAAATCTTGCAGGGGTTTTCATTCCTCTTCTTTCCCTGTCCCCACAAAAAACGTAACTGCCAATATTCTGTGGCATTGCTTGCCAAGTTCTCAGAGATATGATGCACCCGTGATCCTACAATACACAGACTAAGCACAGCCAGTAGAACTTAAAAGATATGGAAGCATTAGTGTGATAAGCACTGGACAACTACATATAATCCCAGCCATCCATGATAAATGCCAGCTGAAACAGAATTAGAATAGGCACAAATGAGGACAACAGAATCATGCAGAGCATCAAGTGTCCTTCTTGTAATGGCTGGGAGAGCTTAAATTGCTTTAATACACGCAGTACAGACTCAGAAGGAATATGACTGTCATTTAAAAAATGAAGGGGAGAAGGGAGATGGAGAAATGAGTTATGCCAACACTGTTCTTTTGCTTAGACAAGAACAACATGTAAATAAACTGACCTTAAATACATTTAAGCTGAAGAGCGGGAAGTTCTGCTGCACATTAAAGCCCTACCTTCTTTAAGGAGAAAAGACTTGTTGGAATTAGGAAGGATATTGTATCATACAGTTTGCAATACAAGGATACTAAACTTGACAACTCATGAAATACAATACATGCGATATTGTGTCTAGAGGGTCTTCTTACTTACAAAACCAAACCTTTTCATGAAAAGCTTTGTATAATGTAAGGTTTTATCCCAACACGTTAGCAATTTCCACTTCCTTTGGAAAACCACTTTACCATGTTCATAGCTGCATTTTGAAAGGCTTTTTCTTTTTTGAATTCTTCCTCAATGAACCCTGTGAAACGGTTACATTTTTCCTAGAGCAGTTTTAATGCTTTTGTTGACCTTTTGTCATCCATTCACACATTAGATCCAGGTTTCAGGTTTAAGCTCTTTCCTGAATTCAGAGCTATAAACTGCAGACCAATCTGTCAAAGTACAGATGCTCTGACAAATGTACTTACAGGGTTTAGCTCTTCAGTTACAGAAACCCTAGGATGCCTTTTTCTACAGCACAGAATACTTCAACAACACAGTTACAGGAAGCACATTCTTACACACTGGCATAGCTATTACAAACAAAATAATTTATCAGTTTATGTCAAAACTTACAATTCTTAATGAGAGACACTTTTAAAATTTGATGGTGCTTTCCAATTCTGCAATTTGCAATGCAAATATAGTCATGTTTAGAGCAGGGGAGAAGGGAGGGGAACACAGAAGCCTTATTCTATTCCAAATACTTTATGCCACATATTTCCTCTCTTACAGAGAAAAGGCTCACTGTACTGCCATACTACTGTGTTCAACAACTATATTTCCACACAGTATAAACAAAAAAAATGTGTCCAAACTAGCTCGGGCCCTACAGAACACAATGGTCTGCTTCTCAAAGCAAAGGGTTTTCACGTAAGTGGGAATATCTTGTCCTTCAGACTAAAGCTGATTCAACATTTAAAAGTGACTTCTGTCAAGGTTTGCATGTAACCATGTAACAAATTTAAATGTGCACTTGAGTGTGAATAGTGACAGAAGAGACAGTTTAAAATACACCATAAAACAGATACAGTTTTACATGAAAGACATACCCATTAGTTTATTTTAGACCCAGACATTTATTTTAGAATTAAAGCATCTCAGAATATGGTGAAAAGAGAATCAAACAAACTTTCAAGTTGCTTAAGGAAGTAAGTAGAAATACCTTACTGTCAAGCTTTAGCATGACACTTCCGAGTCCTCTGATGGGCCGTGGAGCAAGAGCTTCCTGACGTTCCTTCACAAAATTTTCAACAAGTTGCCACCAACTTTTGCAATGGTTTGCCATGAAGTTCAAAACTCCAAAATGAACCACGAGTTTTTTAAGTGCCCAGACTGTAACCACAAGAAGGAAATTAAGTATCAGCAATATCATAAAAGCACCACAAGACTACCTATCTGTTCCATTCTGGAAGACTTATGAAAAAGAAAGGAATAGACTCTTTGAGTTTTATTTCCCATGAGAAATCACATTCAGAATTTTCAAGTGTTTTTAGTACTAATCTCCTCACTTGCTTTGCAGATGTGCTTATCCACATGTAACTTAGATGACAGCAGAAGAAAGGTGCCTGCACACTACCCAATAACACAGCCAAGACTTGAGCAAGATCTGGGGTAAGAAGGTGCCACTCCATGATCCTGGTACAGTGGATTTCTTACATGTTCACACATACACCATGCCAGATGACTCCACATAAAGTACCACAATCAGAACTTAACAGCATGTTCCACATGAAAGAACTAATTCTTTTATGCCTAAAGAATTCTTAAGCCTAAATCCTTAAGGTTTAGACCTTCTACAGTGTTAAAGTAAATCTAAAAGAACTGACAGCAGAACAAGCATAAATTCACAGTAAAGAAGCATCCATTTAAATCGTCTATCGAAATACCACTGATAGATTTTGCTTTAACCATTAAAACGTTATTTTGAGATTAGCATTTTAGCTTGGCAACATTGGATACTGAACTGCCTATCATTACATGTAAGTTTACTTTTAATAAATCTTTTCCTCATTGTGAAAGACTATTCTCCAAACTAGATTCACTACTTACTGCCATACATCAGCTCCAAAATAGCTGGCAGTACACCACTTCATCATCAAAAATTCACATCATGCTTCTACTTGGAGACATGTAAAATGACACACACAGTCAAAAAGGTTAACTTTTACTATCCGCAGGGCATTTATCCAAGTTCCACGAGAGCCTATTATATGCAAGCCACGCGTGTAATAGTTCATGTTCTTGTTTGAGAAGAGCCAGGGCAACAATGTGCTGACATTTGGTTCACTTACCCTCTGGCACCACCACGTGGCAAATACGGGATTTATTCCCTTGAAGAAACAATAATCCAGTAATTTCTCTAATAAAATCATGTGGCAAATATACAAAAAAAGGAGAAAACACAGTGCAAGTGCCAGCACCTAACTTACAGGTTCAAGCTTCGTATGATAAAAAGCTCAATACATAAACTGCTGCTGAGCAAAACTGGGCAAGCTCGCATTTTACAAGGTGAACAACATATCCGAAATGGCATTCTAATCTTCCACTATTATTTAAAAGTAAGTGTTTAAATAGTATCTTCGGAAATAACTGAGTGTACACTCATTGCAAAGGTAGTGCCAAGAGGTGGTATGGCCAATCGAACGGCTGTGATTATATTATTCCAAAAAAAGACGAGAGATGAAGCTAAAGGAGGACTGTTATTAGAAAATTGTGAGCAAAGTAAGAAAAAGGCTGCATAAGAAGTTACAAACATCTCCAGGAAGCAAAAAATGACCTGAAGACAGTAAAAAACCCCCAAAGCCCAACAACAAAAAACCAACAGAAGAAGCAAGCAAGCAAATGCAGGATCTTAAAAAGAGACAACACTAGGATTTTGAGGCTCACATCACCGAACAAAATCCTACAAGTGTTCCACAATGCGGTTCACTGCTTAGCTTTTCAACTTGTAACAGTTCTTTCACCTTTTCATTTTATGGTATAATTATGGTATAATTTTTCCACTCTCTACACTAAACAATTTTAAAAGACCATCTCATTCCAGTCAAAGTACAAATGCATCCAAGGTAAAATGTTATTGGTACCAAGATTTTTCTAATAATTGAAACACTGCTTCTTATGAGTTCCCTTTATCAATATAAGGAACTCTGGTGAAATTAACACCTTTCTACTTGAGGTTTTGGGGAGTTACTTGTTTTCCTTTTACATTCTAGAAGCGTCCTCCTTAAGGTCTCAGAAGTGCCTCAAGTTACTAGGCTTCTTAAACTTGAACAGTTGCAAGGCAACTTGCTTTATAAGCCTTCCTATTTTCCAAGTATTTTTACTATTACCTCTCTTTTAGCCATTCAGATTATCATCACTCACCTTCTGATATTTAATGTAATCCACTATTCTAAATCTGGCTCTGTTCGTCTGCCTATTTGTAATATTTTTGTGATGATTCGGTTATATTCAGTTATATACCATGAAAAAGCACTTAATGGCCCAGTGCCACTGCAAAGGCAACAAGTCACAAATATTCCCCAAAGTAATTTCTCTTTTGGCACGAGTTTATTGTTTGGGTAGTTATTTTAGACCTAATGACTGTCAGGAGCAGTATTCATCCGTTTCATTTATAGATGTGCACTTTAATCTAGATTTGTTTGGCTCAAGCTTAAAACCATTCGTTGCTGTCTAACTGCAGAACTGTTGCATCCATTTTCCCTCCCACCCAAGTAGGTATTAACAGTGGTTAAGTCTCTCCCTGACCTTTCAATAAACTAAGACACATAAACACTGCTTCTAATAAGCCTAGAATTTATTTTCTAATTCCTTTATCACTTTTGATCACTATTTCCCATGATGCCCAGCCAACAAAACTAGGAAGTTTCTTCTGTAGCAACAACACTGGAATTAAACAAAGGTCAAACCCCTCTCCGCTCTTACCCTGCATTAAGCTATTTTTATGCCTAGCCATCACACTACCCTTTAGCTGCTGCTAAAGTGCCAGAGCCAAAGGTGCAGCTGTTTCTTTCTCCATGCCTCAGAGTTCACAGCCCTTCAAATCTGCAAGTATGACCCCAAGTCATGATTTCCAAATGGACAACTAGGTGGTTTACATTAGCTTTGTGTATTGTGTGCAAATCTCTAGGTTTTGGTAGCAGGGTGGCCTCAGGGGTGGCCTCCACAGGGAGAGATCAGGGGCTGTCTTGTGCCACAGTTTCAGGTGGCTCCTCAAGTGATCCATCAGAGGCCAAAGCTGAGCCCATCAGGCAGGGCTGTGGTGCTTTGGTGACAAAGTATTTAAGAAAGGGCAGAAGAGAGGCAGGGAGAAGAGGAAGGAACACAGAGAGAACAAGTGACTAGAGAGGAAGAAGGAACAGAGGGATGAACGGAGGTAATAAAACAGCCAGGGAAGCAGAAGTGCTCCACGGTGGAGCAGACACACCACTCAGAAGGACCATGGTCTATGGAGGATCCACGCTAGAGCAGGTACACCTCTTGAAGGGACTGTGGCCTAGGAACAAGGAGAAGACCAAACTGGTATCTCACTAAAGGAAATGCAGCTCATGGATAAGTCCACACTAAAAACTGGAAGAGTGATTGGTTTTGTGGATAACTTGCCCACTGGCAGGGGCCAACCCTCTACACTTGGTAAAAAAGAAAATAGCTACACTTAAGTGTTAAATGCATTTTAAAATGCTAAAAACTAGCATTTTAACTGAAGTTTAGAGAAAAATCCAAGCAATCTAGGAAACTCAGTACGGGGACGGGAAGAAATGCCTTCCAATTCACAGCAGCTCATGCATATTGTTAGAGTTCCTATCTTCCCTATTCACTCCCTCAAAAAGAGTACCAGAAAAAGTGGCACCCAGTTTTAAAGTAACATCTTTTGACAGCTGTCATAACTACCCCAAGTCTTCCTTGATATATAAGAGAACAGATGCATGTAGATTTGAAGCAACAAAGCTAATTAACCTCAGAGCTAGAATTAGAACCAAATTTATCTTGTGACTTGTCCACAGAGCCTAGCAACCCATTTATTACCAAAATTTAAAAATTTAACATGAGTTCTACTTCACTACTGAATAACATCTAAAATATTCTTTATTTGTAGGTGCAAAAATATGAAAGGCATGACATCAAGAGGGAAAAAACCTAACTGCTCTAAACCAGAAGTATTCTTACTATGTAAGGTATGGCACTGCATTATTTCAGGTAACTACAACAGTCAACAGACCAATCAATTTTACAGAGTTGTCCACTACCTGGTAACAGACAGTGCACATCAATCTTCCTTTTTGAAGCTACAATTCATCTTGTCTTAACAAGTCTTGAAAAAGTTTAAAATTAAAACTCATACAAGCCTACAAGCCTTTCCTTCTATTTTATTTAACATGATGCCTCAGGTTAGCTAAAGTCATCATTTAACAAACATTTACTCTAATTGGATTATTACCTGCAAAAGGCACTGGCAATAGCTGCACAATCCAAAAATTTAGCCAGATCTGAACAATGACAATGGCCCACACCAGAGTAACAAAGTAAATATCACTAGTTTTCTTTTTTCTGAGAAAAGATGCAATCTCAGGTCTTTGTCTGTTCCCAGAAGAAGACGAAGAGGAGAAAGATGATGAAGCACGGGGAGGCTGCTCACCTTCTGTTGCTCCTAAAACAAACACATGCAAACAAAGAAGTGGAAATTATCACATTAATGTTCACCACAAGATAGAATATGTTCCCTATTCCCAAATTACCTTTTTTTGGAGGGGAGGAGGGAGGGGCAGGGGCAGAGAGCTGTGGTTTTGTCATTTGTTTTGGGGTTGGGTTTTTTAGGTAATTTCTCTAAAAGACTGAGACAGTCTTGGCACTGATTTGCATTTGGAAAAGCTAGAACAGGGTCGTGTAAGCTCTCCCACATCCTGCAACAGCATGCCAAGCAGTACGGGGAGGAGGAGAGAAGAAAAGTTGCTACAGCCTCTAAGAGGCCTCCTGTCACTGCAGGTAAATTACAAACCAAATGTATTTTATCAAAGAACAATAAAACAATGAAAAACACAAAATATAATTCACTCCTAAAAGAAATCTGAAGTCTTAAAATAATTCTTTGAATATTCTTTACTTCATGTACTCAAAATGGAATCTTAGATTTGCTCAAAGTTCATTTAAACAAAACAAAAAATATAGAGCATACATTGAAGAGAAAGCTTGTATCTTACAAATGCCTTACTTGCACTTTTCCTGAACACTCACAACACAAACATAGCACTCACACTGTGATTCTAAATTCCTTGCATGTGTAACAAACATTAGTAACATCGAGCATAAATTAGTGGATCACAAATTTTGTTATTCTCTCACTCATAAGTTAGCAAACATGAAATTCAATTCAAAAATGTGAACTTATGCATTAAAGACCCTTATACATAAACAATAAATAGTCATTTAATGCAAAAATATTATGTTACAATTAAAATTCTTGTATACAGAACATAGCAATTTATTTATTTATTAAAGATTTTAGTTGGTGGGTGACATGATATCCAACTTCAGCCACTCCATGTAAAATCTCTCCCTGAGAACACCAGTATTAACTTTAACTGAGGCTCCATGCTGGTGTCAAAATGCACACATTTCCCACAAACCATTACTTGGGAAAAATTTTCAGCCATAGTGGAAGAACGCACACACACAGGAAAACCTGAGAAGTTACTCTGTGCTGAAGAATAACAGGCAATTTATTATGCTGGTAGTTACCATGGTTGGCAAACAAAGAACACAAATCTTTCACTGGACTTGTGCCACATCGACACATCTTCTCCCACGCTGCAGAAACAGTACTACAACATATTACATGCACATCAAACAACTCGTGTTCCACAAAGCATTTCTAGCCGCAGTGTGTCACTAAAGCCAGTTCTAGCCTAAAGCATGACAGCTAGAGTGTTCAAAAAGCAAGACTGATTTGCCCTATAGTAGTGCTAAGTGACAAACTCTGCATACTCACACAGTGGATGAACCCTTTTTTTGTTGCAGAAATCTGCTCTGGTGTTCTACAAGTAAATGGAACTATTTTTATGAAGTGTTTTTTCATAGAGAAGAGGGTCTGTGATTCTCCTGTACTCCTCAGTCTGTTTTTAATAAAGCAGAAGAGTACTAACAGAAACAAATGGATGCACTATAGGAATACAAATTTCAAAGCAGTGTACCCATAACTAAGAATTCTCCCCTATCAATTCAACTTATTCAACACTTCTTACAGTTTTGCTCCAAAATTAATACAATCAACATAAGAATAAGCAATCCAACAAGGAGAAGCTCAAATATTTATCAGAGAAGGAAGAGTTAAAAGCCAAAAAAGAATAATAAGATGAAGTCTATGCCTAAGATTAAACTTATTCAATACTTTTTGCCCAGAAACTCCTTGGTAGAGTCACCTTTAAGAAATAAAAGAGAACATTCCTTCTTTTGGTAATGAAAAATTTGATTGATGTATTTTTGTGATGAAGAAAGCTTTAGTTAAATAACAGCAACAGTAATGTTAAGAGCAGAACCATTTAAACAGCATTATTTCTTAGTTTCCCTATTAAGCAGACTGTACACAGAATGCAAAACAGATGGGAAAGAGCTGAGGGGAAAAAAAAAAGGAAAGAAAAGAAAAAAAAAAAAGAAGAAAAAAAAAAGGAGACTAAAAACTGCTCAGGAGATTCCAAGACCAGAAAGCTTTTTCAGAATGCAGTTCCACAGCACTTCAAGCAAAACAAAATTGTTGCTACCAATGACCCAGTATTCTTCCCACAATAAACACAGGCCTGCATCAGAACTGCCATTTAGATGACTATCATAAACCAGTTCACAACGCTGATCCACCAGAGAACTACCAAACTCTGCAAATGAAAAAAGTCACATTCTGCTGGCAAGATATGCTCTGCAAACCAAGGCATGAGTGCATTGTCAACACAAATAGAAGAAAAAGAACAGTCAGTACAGTGATTTTGAGTAACGTCAGGTCCTGTAAAATTCCATTTGGTGTGCTTCATGATATTTTGAGAGATGAAAACTGAAAACACCTTTCTATATTCCATCTAATAAAAGTATGACAGTCTGAACAGCTACCACAATACTCAGTAAATAATCTAGCAAAATCAGAATGTATGGTACTTTTTTGAATAACAACAAAAAAAAGCAAATTTTCCAGGCTGTCTTATTAAGACTCATTCTTTTCATTACACAAAATGTCACATCAATTTCCTGCTGTCATAGATTGTTGAATTTTTCTCCTCCCCAGGGAGAAGAAAATGAAACAGTAACATTAACAGAAAGGCAGGTGTCTGTATCTCTATGTAGTGCATCAATTAGGAAAACAGTGATTTTATTATTATTAATGAAGAAGTATTCAGAACATCAGAATGAAGGTACCCATTCATGAAGAACCACATCTTTCCATAATTTCAGGAGAAAAATACTTCTAATGCCTTTTTAAAGAAAGTAAAGAAGTGAGGGCAAAAGGGAGTGTAAGAGTCATGACCAGATTTAGGGATTTCAGTATCTATCATACCCAAAGCCAACAAGATAATAGAATCCTGCCTACAAAGTCCTGCAGCGGTATCTGTTTCAGAAATTGCAGACTTCTCCTTTACTGTATACTCTGGAAACTCTCGGAAGGCCAGGAAGGACCACTCAGACCACCTGCACTGGTATCACTAAACTCCTCACCAACAAATTATGGAAAAATATGAGTGTTCAAAAACAACTATAAAAGCAACAAAGCTTATTTCTCCCTCATGGTCTTTTAATGAACAAATTTAAGCCTGATTGTTCTGTAATTGATTTAATACAGTACAAGGAAACCAAAGAAGTTGTAGGTTCTTAAGCCTTTAAGTAAAACCTTTTTGCTGTACAAGAATGTTTCATCACCATTCACAAAAGATCCAAACCAGAGATGGCCAAACTTATCCTTAATATATTGCAGAACAGAATATTAATTTCCACCAGATTGTTTTTCCACCAGGAAAATTGTTTTAACTATTGTTAGGAGTTAACAGGAAACTCCATATTTGTTCTTTTCCTGCTGTGAAGGAAATCAACAACCGAATTCACAAGACAAAAAAACCCACATCTGGTTAACTGTTTCAAGAAGATAAGTCAAAAAAACATTCACTATAAAAGACACCTTTGTAAAGCTGCTGTAATTTTCTTTTCTGGAAAACAGAAAGCAAACTGTCTTAAAGAAGTAAAAAAAAAAAAACAACTGGTAAGTTAAAAAAATAGCAACAAAAGAACACAATCACTTACATAGCACATTTGTGGGAGTCTGTTGCTTTTCCAAACTTCAAAATTCAGCTCAAAAAAAAATCTTATTTCCAAAATTAATGATAAGACACAGAAATATAAGAGAACTGTCAAGATGATGCCCTGATCTCAAATTTCAGGATACTTCCATAGCTTGTACATTTATTTTTGTGAGTCATGTAAAATATAGTAACAAAGATAAGAAAAGATCATGTTGTCTAAAGCTCCCCCTTTTAGATTTAAAAATTACGTTTTGGAAGTTCATATTCTGTCAAGCTGAATGATCTGTTTGGTCTACTAGCAGGAAATGGATGAAACTTTTCAATTACCAGAGATCTAAATCATGGCTTAATTTTCTAATATCACATTCCATCAAAGACCTGCCCAAAAAGTTGATGGTAAGGTTCAAAAGCAGTGATGGACATCTAAACACCTTTTTTGAACTCTGTTTTTTCAGTTGTGTTATTGCAAGTGGAAGTATCATGACTCAAGCTACAAAGTCAAGTAAACTCGCTACAGGAAGGAGACTTTGAGCATGCCATAGCTAAAGGGGTTTTTTTTCTCACTGTGATGTATACAAAAATTACTCCGGTCTGTCTGTACCTGGTTCAGAAATCCAGTTATATCATGTAACTGCCAACAAATCAAAAGGTTAGGAAAATAAAGAAAACAATAATACAGAACAGGAAAAACAAAAAGCATACACTCATTTCTGAAAAAAACTCAAACCATAATAAACCCTTCTAGTCAGGCCTCCAGAATGTACAGAGAGTCACATAAACTATCCTCTGCAAGACAGCTTTTACACTAGCATCTTCTTAACATTTTTAAAAACAGATAAACTTGACTCACAATTTGGACACTATTTTGGACAGAATGAAGAGGATAGGGACTATTTTGAAATTTGTTCTTAATTCCCTCCGATTTCATGCCTTTAGAGCAAATTCAAATGTTTCTTACAGAGTATTCAGTCACCTGAGGGTTGGGAGGAATGTTCATTATTGGTCTCATCTTCTGTCATTGAAATTGCCATGGCAATCGTTGAAGCAGCAATGGAAATCATCTGACCAGGAAGCTCTGCCCCTGTAAAATATATATGAGTGTGTAAATAACAAAAAGCTTAAGTCTTAAAATGTTTTATTTGCTGTCTAATATCCACTGAAGCTGTCACACAACAGAAGTTATATGGATAGACACTGTTAGTTTTTAGTATGTATTATATGTAGTCAATAGATCAAACAGGAATTAGTTAATGTTAGTATTACAATACAACTGGAACGAAAACACAAAATCAGTTATTTGCTTACAGGTTTTATTGCAAATGAACTGCTACCAACCAAGACATTCACAGTTGCTGCCAGTCTGGTTAATAAAGAATATTTTTATGCCAGTTAATCAATTTTACTAGCCAACTAAAACAGCAAGACAGCAAAAAAGTTTCCTTTATCAGGAACACCTGATGTCTGCTTTTTGGAAAACTGACTCGCAACAAGCAAAACTTATTCTTCTCAAAGTCTAAACACAAACCATACTTTTAAGAAACTAATATTTTAAAAACAAATGACTGGATATAAGAAACCTGCTGGATGGAGTTGTTTCAGTTTCTCTCCTACTCAGTATTATAGGAGCTACTAAACCCATATTGCTCATTTCTTTCACAATCAGCCTCTGATTTCAAATATCCTGGGCTACCTTTATGCTTGAAACTACATATTGAAATCTATAAACTCAAGGTATTTGGCTTAATAATTTGAGTCGCTTACTTTACCATGGAAAAGAAACATCAGTCCTGCAGTCATTTTCTGCAAAGAATCCAAGATTCACTTCAGCATGAGTAAACCACTTTGAAACAAACAAACTAAAAATCTTATACTAAATTCTTGCAATCCATGTGCTATTGAATTTACGTGAATACAGTCCAGATTATTTCACATGACTTAACTGAACTTTTCTAACAATAAAAGGAACAGTGACTTGTCCTTACCAGAAGACTCCTTTCCATTCTGCTGTTCATGCAACATGCCTACAGTCATCAGAACAACTATAACCAGAAATACAGGAATTCTCCAGGAACCTGCCACAGAAGCTGAAAGATACAGTGTTGGGATTTTTTTTTTTTTACAAGAAAAATGACATCATTAATAAACTCTACATTTAGCAAAACCAAGAAAGGTGGTACATCCACCAAAAAACAAACAAGTCATAAAATAAGCTTTCTACATTGGAAAAGGAAGAACAGAAAACACATATGAACAAGTTCCTCAATGAATAAAGGAAGTCGTTACTGTTCCTAACTTCAGTGACTTTATGCTAATATAGAGAACAATTTTAAAAACATGCAAAATCACATAAAAACACACAAAAAATTAAAACATTTCAGGTATCAGAGGGAAGTCATGTTCCCCCCAAAAATGTGTATTTTTGTTAGATCTCCACAGAATGGAATAAAGCAAGGCCTTCCTGGATTTTGGCTACTCAGCCTGTACTTCTAGCAAATACAAGACTCAAAACTTGAAATGCAAAGCCACTACATGTAGCTTAAACCTCAGGGAAGCATCCCCACATGGTGAGAACAACCCTTGAAACCTGCTGCTAAAGCAAAGTGTATCATGAAGTACACTGTGAAACCTTCTATGATGGCAGTCTTCTACTATTTGCGTTATACTTCCACCATAAACTCTGATAGGAGAACATAATATGATAATCTCATATTAAATGTGTAACATAAATCTAAAAGATTACTATAATCTTATATTTGTATTAAGAGATTATATAAATTACTGGCAAATGTATTTTATATTGCTGATATCATCCTGACATACCTGTTGCCTACTGATAGAATTTTATTTTTTCTTGCTTCCATTACTACTATTAAATGCATTTTACAGCTTGGTTAATAGCAGGCTGTCAATAAAATACCATCACAAGTGAAAGTCTAAAGCCACCCGCATGTGACCCCAGCCCTTCCTCATTGTCAAGAAGTACCTGGTCTGTGAACCAAACAAGGGAAAACCACGGGAAGTACAAACTAGGCAGGAGGAGTGGAAGACGTGTTGCTCAGCATCTTGATGATCCCTACTCCAATGCTCCCTTCTGGACACATGCAGCCAGAATTACTGAGCAGAGAAAACAGCGTGCATTTCAGCTGTACAGATTTAGCAGAAGAGCAAGCGAGGAGCTTTGTTGACAGAACCCTCACGAACACATCAGAAGAATACCTTCTCGTTACTCACCTAAGTGAAAGAGCAGCATAATCCAGACGGGAACAGAGACTGCTTTTAAGTAACGTTCAGTGCTTACATTCCACTTGAATGAAACCATCAGCAGGTAGCCAACTACCAATGTCCATATCTTTAAAGAAAAAGATAGACATAGGTATGTACATATACATCAAAACAGAGTTCTGCTGTACTCATATGTGTGTGTACACACATGCACACACCCATAACTGCCACAGAGAGAGAACTGAAGTCAGCTTCTAAGCCTTTAAGAAGCCCACATTTCAATTAATTCCAGGAGTCTTTTCTCCATGTAGGAGAAATACAGAGTCTCTACGAAGCGCAAGAGCAGGCTATGTCTGCCTGCAGTATGGTTCTGATGTGAGGGGTATTACATGCCTTGCTGGGCACGAACCGTGGAGGAAGATGATCTTACACCTGAGATCAAGCAATTACTCCGGAACTGTTATTGAAGGGGAGAACCTAATGAAACAGGGTTGTCAGTGGCACCCACGTGGCCCTGGAGAGAGAGAGCTGGCCAGCATAGCAGCACTCATTTCAGTATGGAACAGTTTGCCAGCTCCTGTGTTCCAGTCCAAAGAGAGAAAAGTGGGCTAAAGCCAAAGAAGTCATTAAGAGGCACAACAAAAACTGCTGTTCCTCAGCAGTGTTGGTCCACAAAACAGAGATGCCTTTAAATGACCTGTCACATGTAATTTGACCACGTATTTAACTAAGAATCACCAAGGAGACAGGATGACATCAGTGACAACGTATCATTAAACAGAATTGGTCATTTTGGGTTTGCTGCTTCTAACTGCCTTCTACAACTCTGCTCATTAGATAAATCCCAATACAGATTTCTAATTAAGAATCTTGAGATGATGAATTTGAGCTTGAAAATGCTGAGAAGACAGAAGAAGAAACTAGAAACCAGAAGAGGCAGCAGGAGGTGAAAAGCTGCTGCTCGGGACAAGACGTGAAATAGAAGTATGCAAAACTGTAAAAATTACAACTCAGTGTTGCATTCTAAAAGTAAGTAACTAAAGACATTTCTGGCTCTGGCTCAAATTCAACAAACATTCCCTATCCATAACCAGTTAAGTACCCCATTCAAATTTACGCTTATAAATCCACAAATCCAAGTGAAGTTTTAACAGACTCTCTATTAACAGTATTTGCTGAATCAGACATCACTGTAAGAAGAATGCACAGGCAGAGACACAGAACAAGTAATTAGGCAGAACACACCATAACAGTTTCACCTCTTTACTACTCACTGTATGACTCACACTGAAGAGGCAGCAGTCCCTGTGAAAAGCAGGTTTGTGTGACCACTGCCACGTATCTAATTGGTGTAGAGGAAATCTAAATTGTACTGAATTGAGCAGACAAGCAGTTATTGTCCCTGAATTTCAGAAGGAACGATCACACATTCAAGATAACTTAAAATCGCTTAAGATATGTGAACAAAGGTATACCCATTTCATACTAATCTTTCACATCTAAGCAGATCACTCCAACTTTTCACTTATCTCTAGTTTTGTATCAACAGAGCTGCATAACGCTTACGGCCAAGTGTGGACTCAAGACAAATGTCTAAAACTAACACGACCCATGGACATCAAGACTAAAGTCACAAACAAACAAAAATTTTTACCAGAAATGCACAGTAACACTCCTTTTACAGCACAGGTCTGAAAAATAAATTCACTCGTAAGACACTGTACAGCACAGCTGTAATTGCAAGAGCGAACTCATCATGAAGATACTATCCTACTCCCTACCATCAGCCACACAGCATCTTTGTATGATAAATGTTCCAGTTCCAAGCTGTTTTTCTCTTTGACTTTTAAATTTAATGACAAATTACAAACAGGAGATTCAATATAGTCAGTAATTTAGACTTTTTGATGAAAAACATGCCAGAACTAGGAGGTTAATAGGGCATAAGCCTATGTTCAACAGCCAACAAAGCAAAACACACTGCACTACTTTTAGCCATGCATGTAGCTGAACATTACAAGGTTTAGGTATTTAATAATTTTTTGGTTTTTTAGTTAAAATAATTCATCAGTTCTCATTTCTAAAAGCTTCGCAAATGAGCCAAGTAAAAGTTTTTATTTCTACTGAATAGAGAGAAATAGCTTACTTTAAAAATAAACCAGTCACCCTGCTTCAGACATCAAACGATAACTTTCCTGAAGCCCTGTAAAAAGAACTATGTAGTCAACTGATTGGTGCAAGTAGTTTAATTTCAGTGACACCGTGGAATAATCAGCTCTTTATTGGTTAATGTTATGGCCAAGCACTTCCCTATAGTGCAAGAACCACCACACAGGAACTAGGGTAGCCAACCTCCAACAATTCATAGCTGCAAGCAACTGACAAAGCAAATTAACTTAAATTGACACAGACTAGGATTTCGTCCCATACTAACCTGGCAACAGCATACTTTTTTTTTCCTTAACCCTTTAAAAGCATGTTACATAACCTTTCCCACTGTTTTTCTGGATGATCTCCAAAAGTTTTGGCTAGAAGAGCATGGAGACTATTAATAGCCACTCTACTATTATATGTCACTCTCAAGAACTCACATAACTGAAACAAAGAATAAAAGACACTGCCTACTTTCATTAAAATTAAGCTACTGCAATTATTGCATTGAAATTGTAATTGGTAAGATTCCATGCTAAGCCAAAATGCCTATAAATTTGATTTATAAGAGTATACAGCTAACCAGGTAACTAATACATAGACTTCAGATTTTGCAGAGTGTATTAGCTATCATAAACTATTTATCAAGCTGAAGTTAGTTGCAGATGCCTAACTTTCACCATGTACTCTGAGATTTTAAATCACTACTCAACCACAAATATTCTTTACAGATATGCACAACTCCCATATACCACTACTTTGGGATAGTTTAATCTTGCAAGCTGCCCTTCTTCCTCCCCTCACCTATCTTCATTGTCTGAACAGACAGCACAGACCTAATTTTTCACATTTCCTTTGCATTTTGTAGCATCCCTCGCAAGTTGAACCAAGTGTTGCTTTGCCTTTAGACATATAGAGTAAAACTGCCTGCTTCCCTGAATAAATATCTCTAAGACAGCAGTGCAACTTCTTGGATTTCGGCACCTGTTTCTGTGTTAAAGGGGTAAATTTAAGAGGCAGGATTAGAGATGTCTAAGGTAAGTTTGAAGAGCTTCAGTTCTCTTTAAATTGCCAACTGGAGACAAAATTACACCATAGAAAGATGCAGTTTTTATATTAAACTCAAGCATCTGTTTTAGTGATTTTTCTTTGAATTTTCAGTCTTGGATTTATCAGCATGACCATATCACCAATATTACTGAATGTCTGTTTCACCTTCCTGTTAAAGTTGAAAGATTTGAAAATCTGAGCCACTCTTTTGGTTTTGGTATCATTTTTCAAGAACAAACTCTTACTACTCAACTTTCAACAACATTTATATTGATTTATATTGGAGAGTAAAATTCTTTATTTACATGGTTCCCTCCCTTTTTTCACTATCAACAAGTTAATCTCTCAGGGGAAAGCTTTACAGATGAGCTCATTTAACAGCTCACTGCTACTGAAAGTGGCAGTTCATTGTCTCCTACTGCCAGCTGGGCAGTCCAACTTCTGCACAACAGCTCCAACATTCATCCAGCCAGCTCAAGCTCCCTAAGGTCATAAACACACTACCTGTAATTCAGTTACAGCAAAACAGGCTCACAGAAATATGACAGGCACCAACAACAGGGCAACTGAAGCATGTCAGAAGTGGGATAAGCAAGAACATTTTCTCCCTGGTAGAAAAGCTGTTGGAATTATTTAGTCTTCCTTGGAATGTTGCCACGACAACTCAACATCCAGCAGCAAACACATGTCCTACCTGCTTCCTGTGCCTTCTCAGGCACATGGTGTGATTCCTGGGGTTGTCCTGTACAGGACCAGGAGTTCAGACTCCAATGATCCTTATGGGTTGCTTCCAACTCAGGATATTCTATGATTCCACAGACCACCCCACAAGTAAACACTACAGTGAGGACTGAGAAGATTAACCAACAGTTACTTCTTTTGATATATGCCCTGACAACCTCCCAAAATTTTTCAGTTTTTAACAAGTCAGGACCTATCAAATGGAGTGTTTCAAATCTTCCATTTTCTAGTTGAGGGTCTATCCCCTCCCTTAGCTATTTTGAAATGGGGTTTTCTTCCACTTGGAAATAATACAGCAAAGTTTTCTAGGGTGTAGTTTATGTTTTGGTTTGTTTGGGTTTTAAATTCAGATTTAAATTTAAAACTGTTTGATGAAACTACAGACCTAATTCAAATCACTTTCTATTTTCCAGTTTTTTTCACCATTTTGAACAAAAAAAAAGGCCTACTTCATCATTTCCCTTTAACATTTTAGAACAAAATTTTCATTTGGAAATAGAGACTTTCATTAGTTTTCCTTAAAATAGAAAATCATTAAAAACACTGACCAAACATTAACACAGAACTTTTGCAAACTTTTAGAACAGTGCTGCAGAGCGAAGCTGATTGAAACAAGTGATCTTATGACAGCAGTTCATTTTTTTCTATGTCTTCCTCCCCAGCAGTGATGCAGGCTGACAAAGGTAAACAAACCTACCCCCTAAGCAGAAGAGTGCTGGACTTGAAAAATGAAGCAACACAAGGCATTAAACGCACTGCTAAAAGCAAAACTGTGTTTGCCTTTATAAAAATCACAGTGTTTTCTTTATCTGTCTGTTCATTTGAAAATGGTTTTATAACCAGCATAAAAGACAATGAGGCAGTTGACAAATTATGAAAATGTCTTTTTGACTCCAGTTTTCAGAACCAAAACTAAATTCGTGTGGCTTTACTGCATTTTCCTTAGTACACTAGAGGAAACATCCCATAATGTGCAAAGTCTGGCAGAATAAGAATGTGTAACTGCCTGTCCTTTAGCATGGAGACAGCCTTCGTCAAACACATAAAAAAATACCCAAAACCCAACTAATCACACATATAAGACTATTGTCCTATTATATAAGACCTCATCCCTTCACTAAGCAAGCTTCCATTTACCTAAAGCAGGTTCTAAGTGAACACAAGTAAGTTATTCCTTGTCCCAAGTCCAAAGGACTAGAACAGTGCATCCTGTTCTGTTTCTTCTAGAACTCCCAACTGTGACATATATCCATGTCAATATCCTGGCATTAAAATACACAGACTGCTAAACCACATGAAAAGGAAACGTGGTGCTTAGTGAGATCATCCCTTTTTTGAAGGGATAAAATTATTAACTTATAACTAGAACCCTGGGTGAGGGGAACTGACCATCAAAATCAACACTGCCACACATGGGTTAAAAGTATTTTCAATGTGTCCTGCAACATTTCCTACACTGTGAATTTAAGAAAAAAAAACCAAACATGAAATGCAAGACATCCAGAAGACCGCAGCAATGGATATTGAAAATACTTCTCCTTTAGTTCACTTTTCCTGTCTTAACACAAAAGTTACTTATGAGAAACTCATAACAAACTTGCTATTCAGAAATCAAGTTTATCAAGATTCACTGGCAAAAAGGTTTCCCAAAGCACATCAAATTCTTTCCCTCCAGACATAGCAGCACTCCTCTGACATACTTCATGGTTACACTTTTGCAAGAGGTGGCTCCTTAACACACAATTTCTTCACCTTCTTGTTTTATTATACAGAGCACAGTTGAAATTCTGCTGGACAGTTCCATAATGATCATTCCTTTCCGAGGTGGTAGAAAAAGAAACATCATTGTGTTCAACCAATACATATAAATACCAATAATTAACTAATATGATGTAGTACATATCATTAGGTTTTAGGCTACTGTCAGCTTAGGTCCTGGGGCTGTAGTTTCTGCATATAAATCAAAACAACCTCCTCAGCCTTTTCAAGAAAGGTACCTCAGGGCAGGCTCTTCCAAAACTGAGGGTGGGTGTGGAAGGGGAAAACAACAGTACAAAAGAAAACACTATCAACATCTCAGACATTCTCTGCCTCTCCCCATCTTGTTTTTAAACAGGCCACATGTGGTCTCTGCACAAGAGTTTATCTCTACCAAGCTGTGAAAATAAACCAAAAACTGTGGTTTTGGCAAGATGTGGTTTCCAGTCAGTGTTTGGCTGTCATTTAAAAGCAAAGATACCATAACAATAAAGGATTATTAACTGCAGAAAGAATATTTAAGAGCTTTTTCAGGTGGTTTTTTGGTTTTTTTTATGCTGGGCAAGTTTTAGAAACCTGCAGCATGCTCTAAAAAGAAAAAATAAGCTCACCTATCCNGTGCTCTAAAAAGAAAGGGAAGAAAAAATAAGCTCACCTATCCAAAACACTAAATAAATAGAAACTGTATGCACATCAAAAATCAGAACTGTGCCTTTTCCTCTGCTAGAAGAGAAATTGTTCCATCAGGTGAACTTGATGCTTTTTTGCTTCCACAGGTGATATACAATAGGACTGTGGAAGCCAAACGCCTCAGAGCATGTGCCCCAAAGCGTATGCCAGGAAGCATGCTTGAGAATTTCAGTCTGCAAGGGCTACTTGGAGACTGCTGACATCTAGTCCCAACACAAATGGATGATTCCCTGGTGGATGCCTTTGATAGAATCCCTGTTGAGGAGCAGACAGTCCACCAGTCAAAACAAACAAGTACTTTGACAGTATTCCAATAAAGTGGTCACAATAAATGGTGTTTCCCGATTTGCCCAGTACCCTGGTGAGGATAACATTGATTAAGCCCCCTAGAACCTCTAGAACAACACAAATTGTACCTAGTACAGTCAGAGATATAAAAATACACTGACACACACATATGAATACACAGTTGTGACCCTGACTAATAACTTGTGACAAACCAAGGAAGAAAGACTGGCCAGCAGAGAAAGATTTTGACAGCCCTGTAATCAAGTTCACTACAGAGGATTCTGCTCATTATGATTACATCAAATTTAATTTACTAAGACGAACCTCAAAGCCAACACAGAGCAGCTGTATAATTCTTTACATCTGCTGGAATCTACAAACTATCCATTTTCCAAATAAATATGAGCATGTGAATTCTTCTAAAAATAAAAGTAGAAAAAAAATATAACGAATAGCTGGCATTAGATGTATATTAATCTAAGTGTAAAATGGCAGCCTAAAGTAGTCTGAACTCTTGCCACAAAGCAGAAGAATTCCCCATACCTTAGATACAGTGATGGACACAGGCACACCTCCTACAAAACCAGTGCAATGAGGCAGTTCAAGGTTAGTCTTCAGAAGGTACCCTGACAGTAGGGGTATAACCATGCTGAAATGGCAGCAGCATAAAAGCATGTGGGGGTATATTCAATCCGCTACAGGACGCACTCCCCTCCTTTCCAAGAAAAAGATGGAGAAAAACATTCCCCTTCCTTATTATATGCAACTGAAGTTCGTGTAGGGCCCTGTACATAAGAATTCTGCAAATAACCCTTGGAGAAGGCTGAGTAAGAGCACGGAACTCACCTGGAATTTTTAACCAGCCTCTAGATTTAAGGCCCAGCAGCCAACTACATTTTTTAAGCAAGCTTCTTCTAAGATGATGTAGGAACTGTAAAGCATGAAGAGAAAGAAAAGGAGACCCTGGGAACAAGGTGCTTGTAGACTAGCCTAAGATCTTGGACTTGTTCTTCAAATGCAGGGTTTTGCAATCACCTATCAAACGATCCAACCATGGAGGTACCTAGGATTGCAAATTCCTAAATTGCAGGCGTGACTTAAGAACTACAGACAGGAAGAGAGCCATTTCCAAATGTTCACTCATCAACGCCAGGAATGGCTTTCCCAGATTTGAGGACAAAGGGACAAGAAAGCTCTTTAACATACCCATACCGGTGCCAAGATACATATCACTACGTCATTATTACACACAATTGCTGCACTTGAAGAACTTCTTTTTTTTAACTGGAACTTAAGAGGCGAATTTCTGTCTCGGTATCATGGCCTAGTAGATACCATAAAAATACTTTTAGTTAGAGAATACCAAATTAGTATTCCAAAAACCCGTAATTCTAATGATAGGCATCCTCTCATTTCTCTAGTACAGCAGAGGGAATCAGAAAGGCAGAGGACAATCGTGCATACAGAAGGAACCGTGGAGGATTCAGATTCCAGGCAAAAACAGTACAATGGAGAAACCAACTCATAACATGCAAAATAACATGTTCCCGTGCAGCTAACAAGCAGAACATACACATGCAGAGTCCTGCAATATAACATGGCAATTCAAGGGCTTTAAACTGCTTAACTGAAGTTAAAGCTGACACTATTAACTGATCCAGCCCAAAGCTCCTCAGCAGCATGGTTAAAATTAAATTATCCTGCTACAGCTCTGAGATAATACACACCAAGCAACTGCAAAATTAAAAAAACTGGAACAGGAAACAACTGTAAAGTGTACTTTACAGACTGATGCCAGGCTGAGCTGCAGTTACTTACAAGGAAAGCCCACAGTCTTTTTCTCCTATAGGGCCCCAGAAAGAGACACACACAGCTTGCTTAGAAAGCTACTGCAACCGGTTTTCTTAAGGAAGTGTGTGGTCAGTTACCTTGACACAAACCCAAAATATTCCCAAGAATCTCAAGTCTGAAGAGTTCTGGGAGCTTACTGTGTTTTGGCCAGTTAAAATCTTACAGCAGTTCAATGAACATAAGTGTTAAATCACAAACACCAGTTCAAAACAGAAGTACCAGAGACTAAATCAAGCTGCACTGAGCATGTAGAGACATCCAGCAGTGCATTACAACCATAGTCACAAGGTTAAGTAAGTGCAGCTTCCTTTAGTACCCCCTATACTTATGCAGTGTAAGTATGGCTTAATTAACCATGTTTTAATAAAAGCCTGGACTTAGCCAGGTCGGTTAGTGTAGCGATGTCACAGATTTGTTAAAAATAAAACAGACAGGTCACTGCAAAGGAAGATCTTGAGCTTATTAAGTAAATTGTGTGGCAAAAAAATCAAAGCTTCCCACTAGTACAAAGCCATGCTTAGATTCTGCCACTGCTCAGATGAAAGTAAACGTGGCTGTATCTTGTCTCTTTATAAAGACAGAATGTGTTTTTATCTACTCAGTCTTAATTATGCTTCTGAGGACAAAACAGACCAGAAACACATGTCCTCTGACATTTTCCAGCATATGACAACCCTTCAAAATAAAGTCAAGAAAATCTCTTCCTCCAGTGTTTACCTTGAAGAGAAAAAACCACATTCTCCTGTCCATTCTATTCACACCAGAAACAGCTCAAAATATCCTGTCAGTCCAAAACTGTTAACCGGAGGGGAGAGGGGGGAGGGCGTCTGTTTTGTTAATTTAAAAAATAGAGCAGCTTTTGAAAAGTCTTTGCCACTAAGAAACCTCAGTATGCCTCTTGTACATCAGTATTTAACAAAGTACGACTTATTGATCTGCTGTGCTTTCACATATTCATTTGCTTCTGCTGTGTAGCATTTTTTGTACTTTCAGTTTATCAATCAAGTGTGAGTTCTGCCAGAAGTTTTAACTAGTCTACCTACTGAACAGAACACAAGGAAAAGCAGTCTCCCAGGCTTTGTTACCGTAAGTAACATCTCTAAGTTAAACATCTTTGGTTTTTTAACGTTCAACTGAGTTTGCACCGTTTACTACTTTAAGGAAAAAAAAAAAAAGAAAAAAACCCCCAACACAGTACACTGAGAAACAAGCCTCAAGGTGAATTCCCCCACCCCAGGTCACTTGTGGAGCTGAGCTGCTATTTCACAACACTTTCATACACACCTGAGAGCTCAACAAGCCTAGACGTTTGCCCAAGAACTCGCCNCTGAGCTGCTATTTCACAACACTTTCATACACACCTGAGAGCTCAACAAGCCTAGACGTTTGCCCAAGAACTCGCCTGAATCACCTCTGACTTAAGAGCATCTCCAGAAGTGGGGCACGACTAAAGCGCGGCAGCGAAACGCCGACACTCACTCACCCACTGGCTGCTGAAGTAGTCGAGCCCCTGGCAGATGATGCGGGCGGCCTGTGCCAGCAGCACCTGCACGCCCAGGGAGCTGCCCAGGCAGTAGAGCCCGTAGAGCAGCGGACCCCCGGCGCCCAGCAGCAGCAGGAGCCGCCGCCGCCGCAGCACCTGCTCGCCCAGCGCCTCCACGCCGTAGTTGGCGAAACAGATGGGGAGCAGGAGGGCGGCCAGAAGCACCGGGGTGCGGGAGCGGTGCAGGCGGCCGAGCCAGCGCCGCCCCAGCGCCGTCAGCGAGGTCTTGAAGGGGTGCAGGAAGGTGCCGCAGAGCACGGCCCAGAGCAGCGGCCGCAGGAATGCCTCCAGGATGAAGTACACGAGCACGGCGGCGCCGCAGCAGAGCCCCGCGAACAGCAGCGCCCCGGTGTTGTAGAAGGCCTGCTTGATCGGCTTCTCCAGCCGCGGCAGCGACATCCCCGCCGCCCCGCCCGGGCCGCCCAGCGACAGCCGCGGCATGGCCGCGGCCGCGCCCGGGGAGCCG